>PVKY010002088.1:0-27602 GCA_004027775.1 Bradypus variegatus | reverse complement strand
CTGCTCAGAGCCACAGTGAAGACCTTGGCTCTTGGGCAAGTGGCAGAGATTGTGCCCTCCAATAGGTGTGTGCTAAGGGGAGGGAGTGTAAGGGGGTCACCGAGGTGCACAGACGGAGGCCCAGATTGGCAGGCTCTGTGTCCTTGAGAAGGCCTTGGTGCCTGGCAGGAGAAATGACAGGGAGATGACAGTGGAGGACATTCACTGAAGGGGATTTAAACTGTACAACAGTTACCTTGTTCATGCCTCTGAATTTCAGGGTGCTGGGACAAAGTTTGGATCATACTGGTGGCCTGGTCAAGGCTCGGACAAGTGGATGTGCTCTAGGAGCTGGACTGGGTGGCATGAAGGATTAAGGATTGGGGTTCCTAACTTTTGGGGGGACTTCACAGACACTTCTGAGAATCCAATGAGTGACAGAGTGGATCCTCTCTCCCAGGGTGGATCCTCTCTCCCAGGAAGAAAAAAAATCACAAACACTCATGCACACAAAATGTTCCATGGGTTCCCTAGAGCCCTGGAGGTCAGGAGAGGACCTCTGGTGGAGGAGATCAAAGGTCAGCTCTCCCTGGGGTGGGGGGTGGGGGGATATTCTGGAGGATCATGTGCTCCCATCTTGGGTTCCCATTTGCCTTTGGTAAAGTCTCGCTTGCAGGTCTGGCCCTCCCAGCTGTGCACATGTAACAGGAACGACCTCTGGGTCACTCTTGGGCCAGAGCATTAGAGAAGAGATGGCACCTCCAAACCTGCCAGGGCACATCCTGCCCATTGCCGTGCCCAGGAACTTCTCCATCTAGCATGAACTTTGGACATTTTGGGGTTGCACTTTAGTAAGAAAAGAGAACTTTCCTTATGGACACTGCCTGTGAAGAAAGTCAGTGATTGTAAATGTCAGGACAAAAGACATTAGGGAGAAAGGGCTGGAAGCACCAGTGGGGTCAAGAAGCTCCAATCTTTCCCAAGAGGAAACTGCAAGGCCGGTTGGGTGGAGAGGCATTGAACTAGGGTTGGCTGCTTGGCCAGGGTCTTGGGCAAGGGCAAACTAATTTAGGGTGGGGAGCTTCACAGCAAGAAAAACTACTTAAGAGACATCCACTGGGACACAGAAGCCACACAGAGCCTCTGCCCATGAGATAAACCAGAGAACGAAACCATGTCTGACCTCCTACCTCAGGCTGCCTTCCTCCCCACTCACCCCCTTCCACTTGGGAGGGGAAGCCAGTGGGCAGGTGGGCTGACGCAGGGCCTCTGGGGGATGCCTACCTGACCTACTGCCCTTTCCAAATTGATTTTAATGAGGCTCTCTCTGTTCCTCATTTCTTGCAGCTGAAGCAATTTCCTTCTGGAATCCTCCTGAAGTTTCTTTTCAACCTGAAATGACGATGAAAGGATACACTTGCTGCTAATGCAATCATAATGCACTCTGGGGAGAGACCTCAGGGAGGTTTAATGGCGTGGAGACGCCCCAGGAGGGGCAGGCAGAGCTGCCACCCCTGTGGCCGACCACGGATTTGAGAGGTGGAGGCAGGCTCCCCTGGGAAAAGGACCACCTGCTGCACCCCAGGTTCTACTGTTTGTCCTACTCCAGGCAACAATCCCAGCTCCATCCCTAACAAGCCATGTGACCTTGGGAGAGTTACCTCACTGCTCCATGCCTCAGCGACCTCATCTGTCAAAAGGGGATGATGACAATGGTACCCACTGCACAGTGTTATTGTGGGGATTAAACAGGTTTAGAAGGTGCTGGCACTTGGGAGGGCTCTGTATGTGCATTAGGTATTGCTGTAATCTGTCAAGTATGGGCAGGGAACCATGCGGCATCTTTCCAATGATATAAGTGACTCAGTGGCTGGCCAGAACGGGTACTTGGTAAATGTTATTACTGGGTTGATTATTGTTACTATTGGTCATTACCACTACTTGCACACTCACCAATGCAAACAGCTCTAGGAGGCTTGGTAAGCAACAGCTATTAAAGAATTGCAGCCTGCAAAGGAAGGCATTTAAAGTGGGAAAACTTGTCTCTTTATTCTCCCTTGCTTCGTATTGGTCAACTCAAGAGGATCTTGGAGTGTTCAATGCCACCCTCTGCTGGCCATTATGGATCCCTGTGGCTGTTGCTTGAGTGCTGTGGGCCAGCAAAAGGTTTGCTCAATTCCTTGTTGACCAATAAACGGTTATTGAACAGCACCAGCTGAGCCTAGGGCTCTGCCTCTATCAGGAAATGAGTCAACCTCCCCCAAACAAAAGGAATTTGTGCTGAAACAACTTTACAAGTTGTTTATTAGGGCACTGAGGAGGGATCATGCAGATGTCATGAAAAACCCCAAAAAGTCCCATCCAGCTTTCTTCTGGGGAGTGTGGGACAATGGAAAGAGCCTCTTCTTGTTACCTTGGAAAAGTCATGGCACCTCTCTGGGCCTTAGTTTCACTATACAATAATTCTCGGTCTAAACATGCTCTGACTTCTACTTCTGCACTTTTTCATATGCCTTAAAAGCAACACCTAAAAAAGTTCAAAGTCTCAAGTCCATAGATAAGGGCTAAAAAGTACAGCCCTTATCTGTGTTCCCCATATCAATGAATGGCCTCCCCATCCCCCAATCCAAACCCTCGGTGCCACCTTCAGCTGCTGCCCCTGCTCCCTCTCTCACAGCCACGCCATTTCTCCACCCCACTCCCAACACCACTGTCAGAGAAGTGGCCCTTGTCACTGCAATCAGTTATCAGAGAGCTGTTGAGCTCCAGCCCTGTGCAAGAAGCTGGGCCAAGCACTGAAAACTTGTGATAACTGGCCTCCTTGCCTCTAACTTATTTCTGTCCAGTACATCCCTTATGGCACTGTGAGAGTCAGTAAGCTACAGAGTGGCACTGTCTGCTACAGCTTTCTGCAGTGAAGGAAATATTCGGTATCTGCAGTGTCCAGTATGGTAACCACCAACCACATCTGGCTGTTGAGCACTTGACATGTGGCTTGTGTGGCTGAGGAACTGAATTTTTAATTTTATCTAATTTTAAATAATTTCAATTTAAATAGCCATATGTGACTAGTTACTAAGTCATCGTTGTTGGAGTCGGATGAACCTGGCTTCCAGTGTTGGCTTCCTCACCTCCTGACTGTGTGAATTTGGGCTGGTTACTTTACTCTGAATATTGATTGTCTCATCTGTAAGATGGGAATGATAATTTCTAGCTCACAGAGTTGTTGTGAAGATGAAAAGCAATTAAATGTTTGTAGCTATCATTTTCACTGTTATCACTGACCACACATTTAGTCATATCAGTGCCTCATCAAAAGCCTCCAGTAACTTCCCACTGTCTATGTAATATATAGATGAGCTCCAAAACTAATGCAAATACCAAGCCAAAGTTTCAAGAAGCCTATATGAACCCAAAACCGGATAAATAAAAATGAATCCACACCTAAAGAAAACATTTTAAAAAAATGGCTGAAAAATGAAAGAAAAGAAAATCTTAAAAGCAACCAGAGAAAAAAGACAGCTAACAGAGGTGCAACAGTGGGACTTAGAGCTAACTTCTCAACAGAAATCATGGAAGCTGAAAGACAATGGCATGATATACTTAATGCTAGGTATAGCATACTGTCAGGAAACAATTGTCAATGTAGAATGCAATACTCAGTCAAAATATGTCTCAAGGATGAAGGTTAAATATAGACATTTTCAGACACACACACTCTGATATATCTGAGAGAATTGTCATCAGCAGAGTCACATTGAAGGAAAACACTAAAGGGTGTTCTTCAGGAAGAAGAAAAATGATCCCTGATGGACGGTTGGAGAGGGTAGGAAAGATGGGCAACAGAAAGGTATTATGTGGATAAATATAAATGAACGTTGACTGTATAAAAATAATAACAGTATCTTCTGGGGTTTTAAATATAGAAAGCAGTTTAGAAAATGAAAACAACGACACATAATCTTGGAGAGGGTAGATGAAGTTAAAATGTTCTAATATCATTGCATTGTCCATATAATTAGCAGTTAATACTGGCTTTTGGTAAGTCAAGGATGCTATTATCTTACTATTTCTAAAAGAATAGAAAAAGAGTGAAAAATTTCCAAGCTAATAGAGGGAAAAAGTGGAATGATAGAAAACCACCAACTTGAACAAAGTCAAGAAAAGAGAGGAAAGGAACATAGCACAGGAAGTGCAACTAGCACTGTGTGACAGAGTAAATTTAAACCCCAAATATATCAGCAATTACATTAACGTAAATGGTCTAAAAGACAAATATTATCAAACTATATGCTGTTTACAAGGGATATGTCTAAAATGAAAACAAAGATTGACAGAAAAAAGTATGAAGAAAGATATGCTGTGAAATCTCTAACCAAAAGAAAGCTAGTGCAGCTGATGAAGTTACATTAATGATAAAGTAGAGTTTAAGGGATAATGCTACTAGAGATGAAGAGGTACATTTCATGATAATCAAAAGTTTGATTCAACAGGAAGCATTAAAAATCTAAATTTATGTGTCCCTAGTAACATAGCCCCAAAATATATAAAGCAAAAATTGACAATATTAAAAATAGACAAATCCACAATAAATATGATGCATTCTTTTAAAAAACACATACCTCTCAATAACAGACAAAAATGATTAAGAACATTTAAGTTTTTAACAATATCATTGACAAACTTGATCAAATGAACACATATAGAATACCGAACTGACTGCAGAATACACATTCTTTTTAAGTGCTCACATGGAACACTAAAGTTGACCACATAGGGGGCCATAAAGCTAGTCTCAGAAAACGTCAGAGGATTGAAGTCATGCAATGTTCTCCGACCACAGTGCAATTCAGCTAGAAATCAATAACAATAATGAAAACAGAACATCTCCATATATTTAGAAACTGGGAAATAACTTCTAAATTACCCATGGGTTAAAGAAGAAATTGCAGTGCAATTTGGAAAATATGTTGATCTGAATAATAATGAAAATACTATATACTAAAATGTGTGGAATGCAGTTAAAGCCTTGCTTAGAGGAAAATTTATAGCCCAGAGAGCAGTTTGATTCCATGTTCTAGACTACAACTATCTTAAAAAACATATACCAAGGTATGTTCCTTTTCACTGACAAGGTATTTTCCAGAGTGAAGTTTCTTAAACCAATGGTTTAATAGATTTCCAAATACTTCCATTTCCATTTTTTATTCTCCTAAAATTATTATTTTTTGGATCAATTATTTTCTGGGTAAATTTTACAATTAGGAGTTGTATCATCTGTAAATTTTTCTGGTCCATATCAAATTTTTACCAATCATAACTCTGTCTTTGTGTGTTTATGGCCCTTGTTTCTACAAAGTCCATTTTATCCCAGATTATATTGTACAAATTTAATATTTTTTTTAAAAATTTGATCCTTCTTTAGCATTTTAGCCAATAACAAATTTACTCTGGTGGTTTAGCTGTTGGTTTTATTTTGTGTTCATTATTTCTGCCAAGTCTGTTATGCCTGGGCAACTTTTGCAGTCTTCAACATTACCAAAAGACTCTTCAGACAGTTTCTTGTCTATTACAAATTTTAGCTTGGGAGGTTTGAGTGGTCAGTTTCAACTTCTGGAAATCATTCCACCTATCAGACTAATTTTAAATTGGAGAAAATATTGGATCATTTGCCTTTATTTCTCAGATCATCCATGAGCAATTCCCCTCAGATAGAATTCCTCTGTCATTTAGGTTTACTCTTAAAATAGTTTCAGTTTTCTCAATGGCAACAGTCTTTTCAGCTACAATAAAGTAGATGACCCAAGTTGAAAGAATATGGATTCTGTCCCCGCCCCTGAGGACCATTAAAGATAATCTCAGTTTAAATTTTTTAAAAAATGTGACCCATAAATCATATTTTATATTTCCTTAATTGGCCACACTGTCAAAAGAGGTCACTCACCATTGGGCTGGAACACTAGAACTTTCTCAGTGGTGGAAGGGTTCTATATGTAGGCTGTGCAGTGCACTGGCCACTGGCCACACACGGCTGCTGAACACTGGAAATGTGGCTAGTGTGGCGGAGGAACTGAATTTTAAATTTTATTTGCTTATAATTAATTTAAATTTAAACAGCCACATGTGGCTAGTGATTACTGTGATGGGTAGTGCAGGTCAGGGAGTATGCATCTTCCTTCGTGGGAAGGAAGCAAAAATGTAATTAAGCAATCACACCCACTGGAGTCTGGAGGTGGGGAGGGCTCACTAAAAGAAAAAAAAAAAAGCAAGGGACAGTTTCCGGGAGCAGGGGTTACACACGGGCGCTTTGGAGCCAGACACACCTGGATTCGAGGTCCGCCACCGTGACTTTACGGGGTGACTTCCTTGGCCTCCGGGAGCCTCCGCTGCCTCCGCGGAGACGGGGGTTAATAACCGCCGCGACCACACGGGGTCGCTGTGAGGACTAACGGAGAAGATGCGCGTGCAGCGCGGCCCGTAGCGCTCGGCGCGGACCCTCGTACCTTGCTCTTTTCTCGCAGCGTCTTGCAGATCATGTTCTGTTCAGTGCAGCTGTTCCTCAGCCCCTCCTCGAGCTTCTTTATTTCTTGCTCCATGTCTTGGATTTGCTGAAAGAATGTCAACAACGGGGAAGTCAACTTCCTCAAGGAGAAGCGGAAGCCCGCTTCTGGGCTGACAGGACTGCATCCTTGCAACCCAGTTCCTCCGGGTCATTGAGGTGGAGACCTGGAATGAGCTGGTCTAATTCCCTCCCTAGGGGAAAATGCTACATATTTAAGGCAATGTAGGCTCCCCTCGCCTCTTTTCAAATAATATAAGTGCTGGATAAGGGAAAATAATGAGTTTCTTTCGAAAATCAGCACGGATCTTGAATTAAATACCACAAGATAATCTATCAACTCATTAGGAGCCTTTTCCTTGGAATATATTTTTGAGATCAATCTAAATAAGAACAAACTGTTTGGAGTACACAATGGCACAATTTGGAAGAAAAGAACAATGAACTTTTTCTTTTTTTCCATTTGAGTCAGGGAATAAAAACGTTCCTGAAGTGGAGCATTCCAGCTTGTGCTTCCCAATGAATGGAAAATGCAAGTCTGGTGACAGGCAGGTTGCATAGGGAATTAACATTTTAATTTTAATGGTCGTATTTTCATTGTATTAATTTATGAATGAATATATATATGACAATATATATTATATATGGAATCTATATAATCTCTGTGTAAGGAATCTACATAAAGCAAATGATACCTTTTCTTTTCCTTTCTGTTTTCTTTTTAAGAATTGGTGTAAAATTGACTTATTCAAATAAAAATACAAGAATTGACTTAAATAGGATGGTATATTAATGATAGTGCAGGTGGCTATGACCAAATTTGTGATGGCAGAACATAAAAGTTTGGGAATCACAGGTCCAGGGGTGGGGGAGCAGAATGAACTGGTAGTCACATGCGGAGGCCTGCGGGCCACCCCCACCCCGTCCCAACCCCAGCCCAGCCCCAGAGGAAGCCCCATAAAGGGGGGCAGCCCACTGCCTAGAGAATCCCAGGACAGCGTGTTTTCTGCGGCCTTTTCTCCCAACTCCTCCTTGAGGCTAGAGGCAGAAAATCCAAGAATTAGGAGGCTACATTAAAACAACAAACTAACAAAAACCCAGACATCTATTCTTTCTAATGGGCCCCAAATCCCACCAATGTCTTGAAGGTCCAAGTCAAGCTCTTCTGTGGACTCCTACTAACAAAGAGGTTCAACTCACAGTTTTGCAGAGTTTTAACTCTTTCTCTTGGGCTTTCCTATGCTCCTTCTGAGCTTTTTTCTTCTTTAACTCTTCTTTCAGTGCTGAGCACTGTAATAAAAGGGACAAAGAAAGAGGCCTAAGTTGGCCATATGGTCTTGTCTGGGGGTTCCAAGTTCCCACATCTGCCCCTGAGGGCATTTCCTGCTCTTTTAGCCAATCGACGCCCAAATTCTGAGTGGGGGGCTCACTGTGTCTGAGGGGTATGCAGTAGTTCCTAGTTCAGTCCTCTCATGAGTTCTGAGGGATAAACCTCTAAATTCTTCCTCCAAAGCCAGTCACCCAAACCACAGGGAAATCCAGCTTCACAGCGGGCTGGGTGGAGGGATGGGGCTCTCTGTGATTGGCAGAGTGGCTTTTAGGAGAGGCACTGAGTGAACATGGATGGTTCTTAGTAGTTAATAAAAGTTATTTCTCAAAGACCTAGCAGCCCTGGGCCTGGGAGTACAAATGGGGCAGCCTTTCTGGGGGGCAATTTGGCAACAGGCATGAAGAACACACCAATGTGCCTTCTTTTTGACCTAGAAGTTCCACTTCGGGAACGCATCCCAAGGACAAGGATTGGAGAAATTGGCAAATCTGTAGGTTCCAAGATGTTCATCGTGGCACTGTCAATGCCATCAGAAAAACCTGAAACAACCCAAGGGTCCAACAACAAGGGACTGATTTGTTACACTGCATGTGCACCAGTGAATATTATGTAGCTTTTTTTTTTATGATTCAAGGATTTATTAAGTCATACATGCAAAACATACTGCTAATTGCATTAGTACAAGATCAGTGTAAAAGCACTCCACAGTTCTGCAACTGTCAATTTAAAAAATTTGGTTCTAGTGGTTCAAAGGTCCAACACTGTGTTCTTGCCAGGGTGTAGGATGTACAGAATATTGTTAGCACTAGCGCTGAGTTACAGAACTTCACAGACCCCAAGGAACATTCTTAGGAAAAGCAACAGAGGAAGCACATGTCCATGAAGGTGAGGAAGAGGGATAGTATTAGTGAAGTTACAGTGTTGGTCAGCTGGCAAGACAGTGATGTGAAGGGGGTCAGAGTTTACGAATATCTAAAATATTTGAAAACTGTAAAGCTGCAACACATGATTTTTATACCTAGTTATGACGGGAAGCATGTATTTGGGGGAATGCACTTTACTAATCTACAAAACAACAAAATTCTCATGCATTATCGATTTATATAGCTTTTAAAACCAATGATAGGAGCATTTACATATTAACATGGAAAAACAGTATTTAAAGTTTAAAAAATAGTATAGGATAAATTCATTTTGTTAAGTATATATATTTATTCATAGGTAATATATATAAAGAAGACTGGAAGCATAGACATTAAAATATTAACATTGATTTCTCAGGATGTCTTTTCTCCAACTTAATTTTGTTTTTCCATATTATCTGGTTATTTTTAAAAAATGAACCCATATGTCATGCGATTTTCTAAAGACAGGCATTTTAAATGTTCACAGATAGCGTCTTGTGATGATGAGTTGACAAGTTGACAAGTTGACCTGTGGTAATGGTAGGCACAGGCTAGAGAAGAAGGGGGTCTACCCAGGGTTAACGAGACCAGGAAAATGGTTACAAAAACAAACCTAATGTATCTGCATCGAAGGAGGTAGAATAGCCAACCAGGTGGTATTCTTCTATATTTCTTGCACCTTGCACAGCTCTACAACCCACCCCCTTCTCCAATACACAAACACACACACACACACACACACACACACACACACACCTAGGAAATCAATCTGCTCAGGAAAAATGAATGTATAAGGTTGGGAGAAGTGACTGACCAGGTGAAGAGGCAGAAGAGCACAATTAAAATCAGTCTTCTACTTCTCAAAAAATGATTTTGTTATCCCCATTTCACCGATGAAGAAATTGAGGCCAAATAAGTTACAATACAAGAAAGATGTGGGGAAAAAAAGAAGGAAAGAAACCTCTGGGACTGGACCCTGGTCTGTCTGACCCTAAAGCTTGTGTTCTGCCTTTCACCAGCTCCAAACTGGGTATTGTAATAAGCATCCCATGTTACTTTTCCTGCCTTTTCCTTGGACCCTCAAGATCTGAGAATAATGTCATGAGTCCAATTACTTCCTAGCCAGCACCCATGCAGACATAACTAATCAATCAAGCGGCCATCATTGACTCTTTCAGTTATCACTTGAGATGAAAGCTACTGAGTTTTATCTTGACTCATCAAAAGAGGCAACACATACAGATTTAGAGGATCAAGATTCTAAAAATGCCAGCACTGAAAGCAAAAATTGCAAATAGTCAAAATTACATTTTAAAAGCCCTTGACTTGTCTATAAGGTTCATGTTATACTGAGGAATTCTCATATACATAGAAGTCTAAGAGAAGAAATCAAGCCCTGTATGTCTGCATCTGAACATTCAAGCATTCTGCTTTCAAGGTAACTATGGAAATGCTATAGTGACTGGGTGATTGTGGTGACCCTATTTGCCCACAGTGGGATTTAACTCAGTTTCAGTATTAACCTTTACAATGTGAACACATGCTTAAGATGAGTTTGTTGCTGGGACTAAGCAACCCAATTTATAATAGGCATTAGAAAATGTTTGCTGGACTTGAGTCTACATCTTGATCATTCTGGGCCATATGTGTTCTTCTTTGCAAAGCTACAGAGGAGAACTTGGCCACATGCTGTCTTCCAGGTGGGAATTTCATGGTTTGGTCCCACCCGACAGCTATCCTCCTTATGCCCTTCGCCACTGGTTTCATCTGACATGAGAGGAGGGAGTAAAATGTAAAATAGGGGCCTAAGGTACATGGGTGTATACTGTGACCCCACTTTATTTGCTTTCGCCAGATGGCTGCAGGATGACTGAAGGTGCCGACACTTACTCTGGCATTAAGAGCTTCCAGCTGCTGGTCCTTTTCTTTGCTCTGACTTTTTAGTTGATTCACCTCCTGTTCTAGGTTATGAACTTGCTCATTCTTTTCTAACATGTCTTTTTGCAAAGATGACACCATCTCTGTGAAAAAAAAAAAAAGGACTCATATAGGTCAAAGAGGCAAAAAGAATTACCGTCATCACTACCACCTGCCCACCAATTTGCAGATGGCCCCTTCTGAGCCTGGTCACACCTGGTGCTCTGTGTGGTGCTGTCCCCAGGGATCCTGGAAGCTGGAATGGGAACGAGACCAATATCCACTGAACAACATTGGTTTAAAGTCTTGGTGAGTGTGAAGGAAAAGTCAGTGAATATTGGCAGGGACAGGAAAGGCCTTTGGAGGCCTTGGTGGGCATAGGCCCTGCAGAGCTAAGAGGAGAAGCAGAGTCAGGGAACAAAGGCCCAACAGAGAGAAGGACCAGCAAAGAGTTCTCCAGAAGTCAAGAGTTGGACCTGTGGCAGAAGGGGTCATGTTGGAAGCAGTGTGGACGGATTCACACTCATCTGTGTTTGGAACCCAACTCTACCACTCATTAGTCAGGTGATCGTGGGCAAGTTATTTAACCTTCCACTGTATGTACCCCATAGGGTGGTTGTAAGGGTTAGATGATATGTTATGTGTACAAGACATAATGGTGGGGTTCTGAGTAAAGAACATCTGCTGGTAGGATTGGAAAACTGCACTCAAGCAAGCTATAGCTTTACCAAATTGTATACAAATATTCAAATAATCCTGCATTTCCCAAAATAACCCTATCAAAACAAGCAAATGCCCCGAAGTCAACAGAAAATTATAAAGCATTTGAATAATCTAGAAGACATGGATTAGCCAAATGAACAAATCAAAAAACCAGAAGAGACTCAAAATCTGGAGCAATTAAAGAAGTACAAACAAATCTCCAAAACAACTTCAACAAGATGGTTAAGGACATAAAGGAAATTAGGTAGACTCTACAATAGCAAAAAGAAGAATTTGAAAGAGTAAGTAAAAAAATAGCAGACCTTATGGAAATAAAAGACCCTGTGGATCAAATTTAAAATATACTAGAGACATACAATAGTAGATGTGAAGAGGCAGAAGAAAGGATAAATGAATTTGAGGACAGATAATTGAATTTGAGCACACAAAAGAACAAATGGGAAAAAAATTGAAAAATTGGAAATGGATCTCAGAGAAATTATGGACAACATGAAGTGAACAAATATAAGAATGACTGGTGTCCCAGAAGGAGAAGAGAAAGATAAAGGGCTAGGAAGAATGTTTCAAGACATAGTTGAGAAAAACTTCCTAAACCTTCTAAATGACATAAACATGCAATTCAAAGATGCCCAGTGAACTCCAAATAGAATAAATCCAAATAAACCTACCCTGAGACATACTTATTAGATTGCCAAATGCTGAAGAGAAGGAGAAAGTGCTGAAAGCAGCAAGAGAGAAGTGATTCACCACATACAAGGGAAGCCATAAGACTAAAAACTGACTATTCAGTGGGCACCACTGGAGGTGAGAAGGCAATGATATGACATACTTAAGATCCTGAAAGAGAAAAATTGCCAGCTAAGAATTCTTTATCAAGCAAAGCTGTCCTTCAAAATTGAGAGAGAGTTTAAAATTTTCACAGACAAACAAATGCGGAGAGAATTTGTTAACAAGAGACCAGCCCTGCAAGAAATACTAAAGGGAGCTCTGCCAGTTGGAAAAAGAAAAAGAAAGAGAGTTGTCTGGAGATGAGCACAGAACTGAAGAACATTAGTAAGGGTAACTTAAAGGAAAAAAAAGAGAGACAGGGAAAAAAATAGATCTAACAACTAAAAACCAAAGGATAAGATGGTTGGTTCAATAACTCCCTTCACAGTAATAAATTTGAATGTGAATGGATTGAATTCTCCAATTAAAAGATACAGGCTGGTAGAATAGATTAAAAAGTATGACCCATCGATATGCTGTTTACAAGAGACTCATCTTAGACCCTGTGACACAAAGAGACTGAAAGTGAAAGGATGGAAAGAAATATTCTACGCAAACTGCAACCAAAAGAAAGTTGGGGTAACTACACTAATATTGGACAAAATAGACGTTAAATGTAAAAATGTCTGAGCCAGTTTGAATGTATTATGTCCCCCTAAACTCCATTATCTTTGATATAATCTTGTGTGGGCAGAGGTATCAGTGTTGACTAGATTGTAATTCTTTGAATGTTTCCATGGAGAAGCACCCCACCCAACTGTGGGTGATGACTCTGACTAGATAATTTCCATGGAAGTGTTACCCCACCTATTCAGGGTGGGTCTAAATTAAATCACCGGAGGCATATAAATGAGCTGACAAACATAAGGAACTCAGTGCAGCTGAGAGTGACATTTTGAAGAGGAGCAACAGCCAAGAGGGACACTTTGAAGAATTCACAGAAGCTGAAAGAGTAGCTGCAGATGAGAGACAGTTTGAAGGTGGCCATTGAAAGCAGACTTTTGCTCCAGAGAAGCTAAGAGAGGACAAACGCCCCAAGAGCAACTAAGAGTGACATTTTTGAGGAACTGTAGCCTAGAGAGGAAAGTCCTGGGAGAAAGCCATTTTGAAACCAGAACTTTGGAGCAGATGCCAGCCACATGCTTTCCCAGCTAACAGGTTTTCCGGACACCATTGGCCATCCTCCAGTGAAGGTACCCGATTGCTGATGTGTTACCTTGGATACTTTATGGCCTTAAGACTGTAACTGTGTAACCAAAAAAAGCCAATCCATCTCTGGTGTTTTGCATTCTGGCAGCATTAGCAAACTAGAACAATGTCATAAAAGACAAAGAAGGACACTATATATTAATAAAATGTATAATTCACCAAGAAGAAATAATCATCATAAATGTTTATGCTCCCAATCAAGGAGCTCCAAAATACATGAGACAAACATTGGCTAAACTGAAGAGAGCAATAGATACATCTACAGTAATAGTGGGAGACTTCAATACACCACTCTCTTCTATAGATAGAGCAACTAGACAGAGGCCCAATAAGGAAATTGAGAACCTAAACAATATGATAAATGAATTAGACTTAACAGACATATATAAATCTTTACAACCCAAAGTATCAGGATATACATTCTTCTCTAGTGTCCATGGAATGTTCTCCAGGATAGATCATATGCTGGGGCACAAAACAAATCTTAATAAATTTAAAAAGATTGAAATTATTCAAAGCACATTCTATGACTGTAATGGAATGTAACTAGAAATCAACAATTATCAAAGAACCAGATCTTTCACAAATATGTGGAGGTTAAACAACACACTCCTAAACAACCAGTGGGTCAAAGAAGAAATTGCAAGAGAAATTGGCAATTATCAAGAGATAAATGAAAACGAGAATACAACATATCAAAACCTGTGGGATGCAGCAAAGGTGGTGAGGAAATTTTATAGCTCTAAATGCATACATCAAAAAGCAAAGAAGAGCTAAAACCAAATAACTAACCAAACAACTGAAGAGGCTAGAGAATGATCAGCAAACTAACCTTAAGGCAAGTGGACAAAAAGAAATAACAAAGATGATTAAAATAGAAACAAATGAGCTGCAGAACAACAACAATAAAAAATAGAATAAATAAAACCAAAAGTTGGTTCTTTGAGAAGTTCAACAAGATTGACAGACCCTTAGCTAGACTGACAAAGTAAAAAATAGAGAAGACCCAAATGAACAGAATAAGAAATGAGAAGGGGATAATTACTACAGATCCTGAAGAAATAAAAAATCATAAGAGGATACTATGAACAACTGTATGCCAACAAGCTAGATAATTTAGAGGAAATGGACAATTTCCTGGAAACATATGAACAACCCAGACTGACCCAAGGAGAAATAGAAGACCCCAACAAACCAATTACAAGCAAAAAGATCCAATCAGTCATCAAAAACCTTCCTACAAATAAATGCCCAGGGCCAGATGGCTTCACAGAGGAATTTTACCAAACTTTCCCAAAAGAATTGACACCATTCCTGATCAAACACTTTCAAAAAATTGAAGAAAAAGGAAAACTACCTAATTCATTTTATGAAGCTAATATCACTCTTATACCAAAACCAGATAATGATATTGCAAAAAAAGGAAAACTATAGGGCAATCTCCTTAATGCAGATAGATGCAAAAATCCTGAACAAAATACTTGCAAATCGAGTCCAAAGGCACATTTAAAGAATTATACACCACGACCAAGTGGGGTTCATTCCTGGCATGCAAGGGTGGTTCAACATAAGAAAATCAATTAATGTAATTCAACACGTTAACAAATTGAAAGGGAAAAATCGAATGATCATCTTGATAGATGCTGAAAAAGCATTTGACAAAGTTCAACATCCTTTTTGATAAAAACACTTCAAAAGGTATGAATTAAGGGAACTTTTCTCAATATGATAAGTGGCACATATGAAAAACCCACAGCCAGCATAGTACTGAATGGTGAGAGGCTGAAAGCTTTCCCCCTAAGATCAGGAATGAGACAAGGATGCCACTGTCACCTCTATTATTCAACATTGTCCTAGAAGTTCTAGCCAGAGCAATTTTCCAAGACAAAGATATAAAAGGTATCCAAACTGGAAAGGAAGAACTAAAAATGCCATTATTTGTAGATGATATGATCTTATATTTGGCAAATCCTGAGAACTCTACCACAAAGCTACTTGAGCTAATAAACAATTTCAGCATAGTGGTGAGATATAAGATTAATGCACATTAAACAGTAATGTTCCTACACACTAGTCATAACGTAACTGAAGAGACAATCAAAAAACAATTCCATTCACAATAATAACTAAAAAAATCAAGTACCTAGGACTATTCAAGGATGTAAAAGATCTCTACACAGAAAATTACAAAATTTTACTAAAAAAATAAAAAAGGATTTAAATAGTTGGAAAAATATTCTGTGCTCATGGATAGGAAGACTGAATATTGTTAAGATGTCAGTTTTACCCAAACTGATCTACAGATTCACCACAATTCCAATCAAAATTCCAGCAACCTACTTTGCAGACTTGGAAGAGCTAGTTATCAAATTTATTTGGAAGGGAAAGGGGCCTTGAATTGCTAAAAACATCCTAAAAAAAAATAATGAAGTGGTAGGACTTACACTTCCAGACTTTGAAGCCTACTATAAAGCTACAGTGGTCAAAACAGCATGGTACTGGCATAAAGATAGATATATTGACCAATGGAATCAAATTAAGAGTCCAGAAATAGACCCTCAGATAGACAGTTGTGCCAGTTTGAATGTATTATGTCCCCCAGAAAAAGCCATATTCTTTGATGCAGTCTTGTGGGGCAGACGTTTTGGTGGTGATTAGATTTGCATGGAAATGTGCCCCACCCAACTGTAGGTGATAACTCTGATGAGAATTTCCATGGAGGCATGGCCCCACCCATTCAGGGTGGGCCTTGATCACTGGAGCCATATAAATGAGCTGATGGGCAGAAAGAACTCAGAGCAGTGCAGCTGTGAGTGACATTTTGAAGAGGAGCTACAGCCAAGAGGGACACTTTGAAGAAACCACAGGAGCTGCAGATGAGAGTCAGTTTGAAGACACCATTGAAAGCAGACTCTTGGTCCAAGAGAAGCTAAGAGAGGACAAATATCCCAAGTGCAACTAAGAGTGACATTTTTGGAGGAACTGCAGCCTCGAGAGGAACATCCTGGGAGAAAGCCATTTTTGAAACCAGAACTTTGGAGCAGATGCTAGCCACGTGCCTTTCCAGCTAACAGAGGTTTTCCAGACACCATTGGCCATCCTCCAGTGAAGGTACCCGATTGCTGATGTGTTACCTTGGACACTTTATGGCCTTAAGACCGTAACTGTGTAACCAAATAAACCCCCTTTTATAAAAGCCAATCCGTCTCTGGTGTTTTGCATTCCAGCAGCATTAGCAAACTAGAACAACAGTCGACTGATTTTTGATAAGGCCTCCAAATGCACTGAACTGGGATGGAAAAGTCTCTTCAACAAATGGGGCTAGGAGAACTGGATAGCCATACCCAAAAGAATGAAAGAGGACCCCTACCTCACACTCTATACAAAAATTAACTCAAAGTGGATCAAAGACCTCAATATAAGGACAGTACCCTAAAATTCCTAGAAGATAATGTAGAAAAACATCTCAAGACCTGGTGTTAGGAGGTCACTTCTTAGACTTTATACCCACAGCACAAGCAATGAAAGAAAACAATAGATAAATGGGAACTCCTCAAAATCAAAAGCTTCTGTGCCTCAAAAAACTTCTGTCAAAAAGGTGAAGAGGCAGCCAACTCAATGGGAGAAAATATTTGGAAACCATATATCTGATAAGAGACTTTCTTTATAAAGAAATCCTACAACTCAACCAACAGTAGTACAAACAGCCCAATTATAAAATGTGCAAAAGATATGAAAAGGTCTTTTTCTGAAGAGGCAATACAAATGGCTAAAAAGCACATGAAAAAATGTTCATTTTCACTAGCTATTAGGGAAATGCAAATCAAAACCACAATGAGATACCATCTCACACAAATAAGAATGGCTGCCATTTACAAACAGGAAACAATAAATGCTGGAGAGGATGCAGAGAAATTGGAACTTTTAATCATTGCTTGTGGGAATGTATAATGGTTCAGCTGCTCTGAAAGACAGTTTGATGGTATCTCTGAAAACCAGATATTGAATTACCCTGTGATCCAACAATTCCACTTCTCAGTATATACCCAGAAGATCTGAAAGCAGTGACATGAACAGATATTTCTACTGATGTTCATAGCAGCATTGTTCACAATTGCTAAGAGATAGAAACATTCCAAGTGTCCTTCAACAGACAAGAGGATAAACAAAATGTGGTAAATACATACGATGGAATACTATGTAGCAGTAAGAAGGAACAAGGTCCTGAAACATATGGCAACATGGATGAACCTTGAAGATACAATTCTGAGTGAAATAAGTCAGACTCAAAAGGAGAGATAGTGTATGTTAACACTCCTATGAACTCTCTGAACAATGTAAAATCAATATATTATAAAACAGAATATTGAGGACCTAGTGACAGACAGAAGCTAGTGAGGGGAATGATAAGTTAATATGTTTAGACATGTTAATAGGTGAATTCAAAGGTATGGTAATGGATAGGGGTGACACTTGTTTGTTAATGGGATTATAAGTATCAGAGCTGTACTGAAGGTGAACAGGATTGAAAGGGGTTATTTAAAGGCATGTTTCCCACAGATAAGCACCATAAATCTAGATGGGGGCTTGCATGATACACTTCTAAGGTATGACACTAGCCCAGAGAGTCAACAACAGAAGGGTATATGGGAAAAATCTACATACTGCATACTAGAGACCATAATTTACCATACTAGTACTACACAAATTTAATTTAAAAAAAAAAGAACATAATGGAGTGGTCTGATGGTTTGGAGGCTTTATAGACCCCGAAAACCATGTTCTTAAGGCTAATCTGTTCCTGTGGGTGTGGACCCATTGTAAGCAGGATCTTCTACTGAGTAGCTCTTAAGATGTGACCCATCTCATTCAGGGTGGGTCTTAACCCTCTTACTGGAGTCCTTTATAAATGGGATGAATATGGAGAGAGACACAGACAGAAAGCAAGAGAAACTAAGAGAGATGGTAGCTAAAAGAGGAACACACAAAAGCTCAGAAAGAAAGCCACAGATGGAGTGGCCAGAAGCTGAAAGCAATGAAACCCGGGAGAGAAGGACCAGCAGATGCCAGCACGTGCCTTCCCATGTGACAGAGGAGTCTGGGATTGCCAGCAGCCTTTCTTCAGGAAGAAGGTATCCTGTTGATGCCTTGATTTGGACAATTTCGCAGCCTCAGAACTATAAACTTGTAAGTTAATCAATTTCCATTGTCAAAAGCCAGTTCATTTTTGGTTTATTTATTTTGGTAACTTTAGCAAACTAAAACAAGTAGCTAGCATGTAGTGTTTCCTTCATGGTATCTATTATTCTTTTTGGTTGCCACTTCCAGGTTGACCTCAACAATCGCTGCCTCCTGGTATCAGGCCCTTGGTGGCCCCCCATACCCCCACACTGAAAGGGCTAATGTGTGTACTCAGTATGACAATGTGGACATGGAACATGGCTTCCAAGGCTGGTTCATAAAAGCCATGTGGCTGCATCTTTGCCCTTGGCTCACTCGTTCTGGAGGAGGACACCTGCCAGGTCAGGAGTCACCTGCCAGGTCAGAGGAGGCCACCTGCCAAGGTCAGGAGGTCACTCAGGCAGCCCTATGGAGAGGCCCACGTGATGAGCATCTGAGGCCTCCAGGCAGCAGCCATGTGAGGGGCCTCCTGGAAGTGGACCCTCCCACTCCCACCAAGGCTTGTCCATGGCCTTCTGAGAGCCCCTGAGTGAAGTTGCTCCCAAATTCCTGAACCTCATTCAGGAACTGGATGAGATAACAAATGTTTATTATTGTTTTACACTGCTGAAATTGGGGCTAATTTGTTGCACAGCAATAGATAACTAATACATTGTTATATTATCACACTGAGGAAAAGGGAGGGAGAAAGGTGCACAAATGCAGTGGTATTGGGTTACCTCACATGGTTTTTTTCTTAGAAGAACATAAGGCCCAGTTTTATTGGTAGGTTTCAATCAAGAAGGTAGGTGAATCACCCCAAAGTAAGGTGTTAACAATAGGGTGGTGTTCTAGTTTGCTATTGCTGCCAGGATGCAAAACACCAGAGATGGATTGGCTTTTATAAAGGGGATTTATTTGGTTACAAAGTTACAGTTTTAAGGCCATAAAGTGTCCAAGGTAAGTCATTTACAATCGGGTGCCTTCTCTGGAGGATGGCCAATGGTGTCTGGTAAACCTCTGTTAGCTGGGAAGGCCCATGGCTGGTGTCTGCTCCAAAATTTGAGTTTCAAAATGTCTTTCTCCCAGGATGTTCCTCTCTAGGCTGCAGTTCCTCAAAAATGTCACTCTTAGTTGCTCTTGGAGTGTTTGTCTTCTCTTCACTTCTCTGGAGCAAGAGTCTGCTTTCAACGAGTCTTCAAACTATCTCTGTAAACTGCAGTTCCTTTCTCAGCTTCTGTTAGCTAGGAAGGCACGTGACTGGTGTCTGCTCCAAAGTTCTGGTTTCAAAACGGTTTTCTAACAGGACATTCCTTTCTAGGCTGCAGTTCCTCAAAAATGTCACTCTTAGTTGCTCTTGGGGTATATGTCCTCTCTTAGCTTCTCTGGAGCAAGAATATGCTTTCAATGGCCATCTTCAAACTGTCTCTCATCTGCAGCTCCTGTGCTTTCTTCAAACTGTCCCTCTTGGCTGTAGCTCCTCTTCAAAATGTCACTCTTAGCTGCACTAAGTTCCTTCTGCTTGTCAGCTCATTTATATGGCTCCACTGATAAAGGCTCACCCTGAATGGGTGGGGCCATGCCTCCATGGAAATCATCTCATCAGAGTTATCGCCTACAGTTGGGTGGGGCACATTTCCATGGAAACACCCAAAGGATTTCAATCCAATCATCACTAAAATGTCTGACCCACAAGATTGCATCAAAAGATATGGCTTTTTCTGGGGGACATAATACATTCAGACTGGCACATCCATTTAAAAACCATTCCAACACATTTGGTATTTGCAAACTCAGCAGCACCCCACTTCTGGTACCAAAATCTGTTCTGATTTGCTAATGCTGCAGGAATGCAAAACACCAGAAATGGATTGGCTTTTATAAAGGGGGTTTATTTGGTTACAAACTTACAGTTTTAAGGCCATAAAGTGTCCAAGGTAAGTCATTAACAATTGGGTACCTTCACTGGAGGATGGCCAATGGTGTCCGGTAAACCTCTGTTAGCTGGGAAGGCCCATGGCGGGAGTCTGCTCCAAAGTTTGAGTTTCAAAATGTCTTTCTCCCAGGATGTTCCTCTCTAGGCTGCAGTTCCTTAAAAATGTCACTCTTAGTTGCTCTTGGGGTGTTTGTCCTGTCTTCGCTTCTCTGGAGCACGAGTGTGCTTTCAATGACCATCTTCAAACTATCTCTGTAAACTGCAGTTCCTTTCTCAGGTCCTGTGCATTCTTCAAAGAGTCCCTCTTGGCTGTAACAAGCTTGCTCCTTCTGTCTAAGCTTATAGTAAACTGTCTAAGCTCCAGTAAACTAGTCAAGGCCCATGCTGAATGGGCAGGGCCCCACCTCCATAGAAATTACCCAGTGAAAGATCTTGCCCACAGTTGAGTGATCACGTCTCCAAGGAAACATACAATAAAAGTCTCCAACCCAATCAACACCAATATGTTTCCTGCCCACACAAGACTGCATCAAAGATAATGGTGTTTTGGGGGACATAATACATTAAAACCGGCACAGGTGGTATATTGGTGGTATATGGGAACTCTGTAGCTTATGCATGATTGCTCTGTAAAACTACAACTTCAATAATAATAATAATAATAATAATAATAATAATAATAATAATATATGTGAAATAAAGAACAACACGATCCAGAATTTCATTTTTAAAATGAGCTTCATCCTGGGATATAGTTAAGCTACCTGGAAACAGTTTGGTCCCTTTGAAGTCTGCCTTTACACTGTGTTAGATGGGACCAGTGCAGCCTGTAGCTCACGTGGCCTCACCACTGAGAAGCATCTTCAGTTCTTGTCTGGAGGCCCCCCCCAAGTAGTAGAAAGTTTCTCCATTTTGGGCATTTAGGAACGTGAACTCTTCTTGGCCCTGTGTGAGCTTCGAGATTGTCGTCTCTGCTTCTTGTGGGTGTTTTTACTGTTCTCAGCTATTTTCCTCAAACACGTGCTGGTCAGAACTTAGCTGAAGAGTTGAGGGGCCCCTTTGCAGCTCTCCAGGGGGCTCCCTCTCTGCGTCCTCTCCTCTCTGGTGCTCTGCCCGGAAAGCTCAAGCTGCCTTGGCCTCTCCAAGTTCCAGCTCCAACTCCTCAACTCTGGGACACTCCTGGTCTCCACCAGGGTCCTCCCCTTGTCTCCTCACACACCCCCCATGCTGTGGTCTGGACAGTCCATCCAGCACTAAGCTGGGGCAATTTTGCAACCCCCCCAATCCCAGATCGCTGTCATGTGTTGCTCAATGTCCAATATATGAAACCATTATTGCATATTTTGGGCTTTTTTTAGTTGCTTCAGGTAGGAGAGTAACTTCAGTCCCTGTTACTCCACTGGCCCTGTATGTGTTTCCTGCCTCCAGGTCATGGAAGCCCGTGTCATTATGGCCTTGGTCAGTGAGTCTCTGAGCAACTACAGTGAGCAAAGCCCCTACTGACCCCTGATGGGCACAACGTGGAAGCAGGAAATGAGCCACTGGGATCTGGGGGATGGTTTGTTTTCACACATGAGCCAGCTCAGTACTTCACCGACGTGAACATGAACCACCCGGGCATCTTGTCCAAGGGCAGAGGCTGATTTGGGAAGCTGGGAGGGGCCTGGGACTCTGCATGTTTCACAGAGACCCGGGTGGTGTTGACACTGTGCTGGCCCTGGGGGCACACTCTGAGCAGCAAGGGTCGAGCCCCTCCCAAGTGGTCGCTAACCAGGTCCGCCTGACTACAGGTTAGAGAGTGAGATCCGAGACCAGCTTGAAGCCTGGCTGGGATTCCACAGGCAGATGTGGGGGGTGGGGTGGGGGAGGCAGGGGCCCAGCGATGGGCTCACCCCTACATCCCTTCTGCCTGGAGCAGAGCTGGTCCGCAGCAGATGCTCCATACACCTCAGGGCATTCCGAGTCAGGGAAGAGCAGGAGCAGAGGGAGTTCCCCGGGAGGGGGACGCTGCAGAGTGAGGCGAGGAAGAGCTGGCGGTCAGGCTGGCCTGGGGCATTCGGATTCATACAGACACCACTGGTGACTCACGTGTCGCTCAGTGCCATGTGCGGCTTTTACAGCTAGGGACACGGTTCCTGCCACAGATGTGGGTGCCTTGCAAGCAACATGCCTCATCGCAGACTCATTACCACTCTCCCTTCCCTCTTTCTCTTTTAACGCTACCAGCCCCTTCACTTCTCCAGGCTTTAAATGCCTCGCAGGCTTCCCATCCCACTTAGATTAAAATGCAAACTCCGGGGTGATCCAGCCCCCTGCTCCTGCTCTGACCCCACCTGGCTCCACACTCCCGGTTCACTGCACTGCAGCCATGCCCGCCTTCGGCTGCTCACACGCAGCCCCTTGATCCAGCCTCAGGGCCTTTGCACTGGTGCGTCCTGCTCCTGGAGGCCTGGCCCCCCTGGCCTCTGCACTTGCTCCTTCCTCTGCCTCCTCAGAGACCACTCCCCCACCAGCCCACTGTGCTCTTCTCCCTTCCCTTCATCCCCCCCTTGGACACCACATTGTCCAGTTTCCTTTTTACCCCAGGTCCTCCCACTCCCTGAAATTAGTTTATTTCTCTGTTGACTTGTTTTTGGCTATCACCCATGCCCTAATTCGGCCCCATGAACACAGGGCTCTATCCCCAGAACCTAGAACAGTTCCTGGCATATAGGAGGTGCTCAGTAAATGCACTGAATGAATGAATGAATCCAGGCTCTGAGGAAATGGCAGTGCCCTGTCAAGGGTGGGCCACAGTAGGCTGCCCCTCCTCAAAGCTCCTGCATTTAACGGCCTGTGCCCATCGATCAGAAAAATGTTTGCACTTGCGCCTGAGGGATCAAGGGAAGACTGAGGAAGATGATGGGTGACCCATTTCATCTACACTGTAGTTTTCATTCACGTCCAGTTGGCTTACTCAGCTGCCCAGGCCACACAGAGTCCTGTTTTCTCCCCGGTGAGGCAGGTTCTCAGGCTGACTATCTGGCTTAAGAGAGAACATTTGCTCAAATATTTACTGAGTGCTGACTCTGAGCCAGGCCCTGCATCAGGCAGGAAGTGGATGGCATGTGCACCTCTCTAGGGGGCGACCTCTAATTCACTGACAGCAACTGCCGAAAACTCTAAGGTCGCATCCAAGTTCAGTGAGAAAAAGAGCAGTGGTTGATTGGTGATGTCTGCCACGGCCAGGAAAGCTGCTGGAGGGGGTGGCAGCTCTGGGGCCTGGCCCACTCCCCTCCTCGCTCCCCCACCTCCAGGAAGGGCTCACCTGCTGTGACGGCATTGTCCCTCCTCAAGCTCTCACCCTCATTCTTCCGGGATGTGATTTCCAAGTTCTGCTCGGACAGGGTCTGGCCCAGTGCCTGACTGTAGCCTTTCTGCAGGGCATTCATCTGCGGGAGGAGGCAACACACAGTCAGAGGGGGCCAGCCCGGGCCCGCGAGACACACTGGCACCTCTTCAAAGTTGGAGAAACGTTCTGGTGACTGATCTTTGGTGAGGGTGCTGGGGAAACCAGACTTTAGTTTTAATGAATGGAAGGGAAAGGGGCAGGCCTGTTCTTTCAGTGTCACCATTTCATGTGTAATCAGAACATGAGCCTCATTTTCGTGTCCACAAGGGGCTCAGGCCCAGCTGCCTCCGGGGATATCTGACCCCTTAATGTGCATTCCTGTGACGTTTGGACCCTCGACCATAAATAGGCCAGCTGAGGTCCACAGCATCCAGCACTGACTGATTCAAAGGGCAAGAGGGGAACAGGTTATAAAATTAATCCCTTCTAATGATAGCAACAATAATTTACATCTCATAGAACCCTCCAGAGCTTATACAGCCCGCCCACAGACACTGCTTCTTCAATAGATCCTCACAGCTCCCCCAAATGCAAAAGTTCCTGTTCCCATTTTGCAGGTGAGCAAGTTGAGACTCAGAGAGGTGAGGTCACTGCTAAGGCTCACATGGCTAGTCAGGGGTGGGGAGGCCACTGAAATCTGGTCTTTAGTTGCCTCGTCTCCATTCTTTCCACCTTAGCACAGGGTTCTAGGAGTCCACATTAGAAATGAAGAGGCTGTAAAGTATAGCACAGACTTGAGATCCAGTGGGCCGGCTTTCGAATTCAGTCTCTGCACCTCCAGCTGTGTGAGTGTAGGGAGGACACCAATTCTATTGCATTTTTCCCTCTCTGTGGATGGGATGATGCTGGTCCCCATCCCGTAGGATTGTTAAGAGGATTTTAATACGTTAGTATATGTAAACGTGCTTAGACCCCAAAATCGACTCATCTAACCACCCATGGTGTGTTTCAGTGCCAGCTTCTCTTTTCCGTTGGGGAAGGTACGCTGGTAATATCTTCGTGTGCATTTGCAAGCCTGCTCTGGGCTCACTTAAACACCGGGGTGTTTAAGACACAAGAAGACACAAGAACCTTGCTTATTGTCATACCATGTCATAGGCACAGTATAAACAATGTCGGCGGGGGCTGTGCCGAATGTGGCGATGGGCACGGCAGGCCTCGCCACAAGATGGCGCTCCTGCCCTAGTTCCTGGTTTCTGTCCCGGACACTCCTGTGCTTTCTCTCGCAGAATTAACAGAGCCGCCGAGGTTTCACTATTCATATGGCCAATTTCATGCACCATCGTGGCTCAGAGTCTACAGCATTTGGGGTGTCAGGAAATAATGCAGAAGGGGTGTGTAATAGAACAGGGCGCGGGGTGGGGGGCGTGCGTTGTTCTGTGTCCTGCTTTCCTCAAGGCTGTGCTTTTGCATGTTTGCGCTTTGGAAACTTCCAGTCAAAATTTCTTCCACCTCTTACTGTTCTCTGTGGAGGAACTGTAACTGCCTCATACAGAGTACTTGGAATAATTAAAAAAAATGTTTCTAACTGTTCTCAGATCAATGCTTTGCTTTGCATGACACCAGAGTCACAACCCAAAATGACAAGCTTCCAGCAGGGATAGGAAAACATGTCCCCTAAGATTCCAGTGTTGTCTGACAGATAAAAATATTTCAATCTACATAGCAGGGCTATAGGATTTCAGATTGTGGGAAAACTCCAAATTGTCTTCAAACCTCTTTGTTACTTTCACTCCCCAAATAAATATCCGTATTGTCTATAACTGGCATAAATTCCAAGCTGTTTATTGTCTGTTATACTGTACAATAAAATGGGTACTGGATCATAAGAAAGTTAATAGTGCTAGAAAGAGTGATTGCTTCAAGACACTAATTTGGCTGCTAATTAGCAAAAGAGGCACTGGGTGCAGGGAAGTAGGAATTCTTTAGAGCTATTGTAGAGGACTGAAGATCTTTGCAAACAAATCATTCTGCACATAAGTCCAGAGGACCAGGGAGAACCTACAGAGTAATCAGAACAATAAATCAACCTGCAACATACTTTCTAGCTGAACGTTCTGCTGGCAATAGAGTATTTAAGAAACTAAAATGTGAGCAGATGAAACTGGATTTGGGTTCAAATCAACTACAGCCTCTGTTCAGAGACTCTGTTGTAAACTATTTCAGTTATGCATGAAGATCATGGGAAAGGTGACAACATGATGAAGCAGAGTAATGATTTCTAAGTGATTTCTTTGTAAAGCAACAATTTTCCAGGTATAACTGGCCACTTTTAAACCATGCTCAAATTGGTACCTGCTGACACAGACTCAAGGTATGGGTGGATTCATTCTAAACCACGTACCCAGGCGAGACGTGTCTCTCCCCCCAGGAAGGCTCCGACATGGGAGAATAACTGAAAGGGATATTTCTGCATCCAATTGTGAAATTACATTCAGATCAAGAACACGATGCTCATTAACGAGTTAGCTACGTGTCAAGGCAGCTGTGTGCAGTAGCACATCCCATGGCACCCGCTACTTTTGTTGTTCCTTCAAAAACATCTGAAGGAGAGTCATTTTCCACTTAAATATTAGAGCATGTAGTTATCTAATTGTTTCTTTTCTGTCTCTCTCCCCGGAATGTAACTTGGGAAGGGTAAGTAAGGA
Organism: Bradypus variegatus; assembly: GCA_004027775.1. Taxonomy (NCBI): domain Eukaryota; kingdom Metazoa; phylum Chordata; class Mammalia; order Pilosa; family Bradypodidae; genus Bradypus; species Bradypus variegatus. Next base: position 1,077 of record PVKY010002088.1, on the reverse strand, counting down.
TCATGTCTGCCTTGTTCAATAATGAATTCCCAGAGTCCAGAACAGGATATGGTACAGGATAGGCACTCAAAAAATACTTGCTTGTTTGAAAGAATGAATGAGTGAATGAATGAATGGACAGACAGACATAGTCCAATTAGAGTTCTGAAAGGTAACTGCACCCAGTCCTTGCACTTATGGAGCTCACAGTCCCCTGGGAGAATCTGCTGGGTTCACTATGCACAACCTGAGTCCTCTTCTTGGGTTCCATTTCTAGGACTGAAACTGAGAACCTGGAATCAGCTACAGAAGGAAAAGGCAGTAAACAGGGGCCAGCGAACAGAGCCCCAAGCATGATCACACTTTTATTTTATTTTATTTTATTTTATTTATTTATTTATTTATTTATTTTTATAATACAATTTAGCCACAGTATCCTTTATATTTTTTTCCAGCATTCTTTTCTCTTTTTAATATTCATTTTATTGAGATATATTCAGATGCCAGGCAGTCATACAAAACAAATCGTAGATTCTATTGTTCACAGTACCATTACATAGTTGTATGTTCATTACCTAAATCAATCCCTGACACCTTCATTAGCACACATACAAAAACAACAAGCACAACAACCAAAGTGAAAAAGGACAAGCACGATCACACTTTTAGGCAGCCGTATGTGTGCAAGCCAAAACTGACCAATGGCCAAAGTTTTAAATCAAATTGTTGAGATGTAATTTATATACAGCAATGATGGCCAATTTTAAAGTAGTTCTCTTAAAAAAGGGATCTAGTTTTAAGGGAAAGGAACATGACTGGTAAATCTAGAAATTCCAGGTGGAGAATTTTTGTTTGATGAAATTCAACATAAGTGAGTCAGCAAATGCCTTCAGATAAAAGGCCCCAGTGTTTAGAGCACAAGGATCCCCTCTCCCTCTTTCCAGCTAACTGCCCGTAGCTCTTTCTGGTGGGGCCTGGTGGGGCCTGGGTGGGCCTTATAGGCAGTAGCCAGAGTGACACAGTTGGGAGGAATATAAAGTGGGAATGAGAGCAAGGAGTCTGCATTGAGGAGACCTGAGTTTAAATTCCACCACTGCC
>PVKY010002087.1:0-27610 GCA_004027775.1 Bradypus variegatus | reverse complement strand
CTTGATCAGAATTCCTGCCCTCACCTCCCATTCTCTCACTTTCAACTTGGGCCCAGCCCAGTGGGCTCACTGCTGCCCCTCTGAGTCCCCTCTGCCCCCCATCCTCAACCCACCAGGAGTTCCCCAGCCCCCCAGGAGCTTTAACCCTGGCAACAATGGAACAAAACAGAGGTGAAGACAACAGTAACAGAAATTAAAAATTCCCTAGAGGGATTCAATAGCAGATTGGAGCTGGCAGAGGAAAAGAATCAGTGAAATGAATGAAGACAATTGAAATCATTGGTCTGAGGAGCAGAAAGAGGAAAGAGTGAAGAAAAGTGAACAGAGCCTGTGGAGCCTGTGGGACACCATCAAGCACATCAATACACACACTGAGGGAGTCCCAGAAGGAGAAGAAAGAGAGCAAGGGCCAGAGAGAATATCCAAAGAAATCACAGCTGAAAACTTCCCCAATTTAAGGAAAGACACGAATATACACATCTAAGACCCTCAACAAACTCCAAATAGGACAAACCCAAATAGAGCCATGCCTTGGCATACTATAATCAAACTGTCGAATGCCAAGGATAAGGAGAGAATTCTGAAAACTGCAAGAGAGAAGCAGTGTGTTACATTTAACGGAACCTCAATGAGACTAAGTGCCAATTTATCCTCAGAAACTACAGAGGCATGAAGACAGTGGGATGATATAAAATGCTGAAAGAAAAAGACAAAAACAAAAACAAAAGCAACCCAAGAATTCTATAGCCAGCAAAACTATCTTTCAAAAATGAGGGAGAGATCAAGACAAGCCCAGATAAACAAAATTCCACCATGGAAAAATGAGAGAAAAGGCAGAAAGCGCTCCTGGACAGCATTCCAGGGTTCTGGTGACCAGAGAAGGGCCCCTGCATGACACGGGGGTGGTGGGTGTGTGTGCTCGACGGCAACCACCCCGGGGCCCCTGCTGTGCACTGGCCAGACCAGGAGGCTGGAGAGTGGCGCACTCCAGCCTCGGGGATGGGCAGGGAGGTCGGCCCAGGAGCCAGCAGCCTCGTGTTACCCCCACACAGAACCTGCTGCGGTGCCCAGTGCCTGCCCCCCGTCCCTGAGGCAGGCCGCTGCGGGCATCCGGTTTTGGGGAGAGGGGGACGCCGAGCTGATCTGATCTGACAACTGGCTCCATCTTTTCTCCATGGAGAAAAGAGCATCCACAGCATGCACAAGCGGAGAGGGGTAAGGGAGGGGGCTACACTGCAATGCCAGGCACCTGCCCCACCCCCACCCCAGGGTGGCCTTGCCAGCTGGTGAAAAGCAGGGTAGTACTCAGTCGGCTGCTAGCTGGTAAAACTCAACCTGCCCAGTCCCGCAGCCCGAGGCCTTTCCACACAGGAGCCTGGGAATCACCAGACCCATCGTACCTACACGCAGGAGCCTTTGCCAGGGTGCACAGGGCCAGCCCCCACCCTGGAGCCAGCACACCTGGTTCCGGCGGCCTTGACTGGGTTTTCACCTGGTCTGGACCCTGCCCAGCAGCTGCTGCAACTGGGGAGAGGAGGGGCTGGGGGAAGAGGTGGCTCAAGAGCGCCACCTGCTGGGAAGACGGGGACGTGCAGACTGGCAAGCTGCTGCTCTGCCCCTCCCCCAACAGACTTCCAAAAAGGGCTGCACCCCTTGGTTTGGTTGGGAATTACTAACAAACCATGTGCCAGAGGAGACCTTCAACGCAAACCCAAGCAACTACAAAATCTTAGACGAGTGAGGGAAATCAACTTTCAAAATAACCTTATCAAGATAATTAAATGCCAAGAAACCAGCAAAAAAAATCACAAAGCCCATGAAGAAGCAAGAAGGTAAGGTAAGGCCAAGTCAAACGATCAAATTAAAAAGTTGGAAGAGACAGAATTTGGAACTAATCAATGATGTTCAAACAAATCTCCTAAATAACGTCAATGAGTTGGCTATAGAGATAAAGGATATCAAGAAGACACTAGAAGAGCATTAAGAAGAATTTGAAAGAATAAAAAGAAAAATAGCAGATCTTATGGAAATGAAAGAGAAAATATACTAGAGACACCCAGCAGCAAAAATCCTCAACAAAATACTTAATCGAATCCAATGGCACATTAAAAGAATTATACACCATGACCAAGTGGGGTTTATTCCAGGCATGTAAGGGTGGTTCAACGTAAGAAAATCAAATGATGTAATATAACACATTAACAAATCAAAAGAGGAAAATCATATGATCATCTTGATTGATGCTGAAAGGCATTTGACAAAATTCAGCATCCTTTCTTGATAAAAAACACTTTGAAAGATAGGAATCAAAGGAAACTTCCTCAATATGATAAAACGCATATATGAAAAACACACAGCTAACACTGTAGTCAACAGTAAGAGACTGAAAGCTTTCTCTCTAAGATCGGGAATAAGAAAAGAATGCCCACTCTCATCACTGTTATTCAACATTGTGCTAGAAGTTCTAGCTAGAGCAGTTAGGCAAGAAAAAGAAATAAAAGACATCCAAATTGGAAAGGAAGAAGTAAAACTTTCACTGTTTGTAGATGACATGATCCTATATTTAGAAAGCTCCCAAAAAACTACAACACAGCTACTAGAGCTAATAATAAAATGAGTTCATCAAAGTGACAGAATACAAGATCAACAGGCAAAATCAGTAGGGTTTCTGTACACTAGTAATGACCTAACTGAGGAGGTAATCAAGAACAAAAATTCCATTTCCAATAGCAACAAAAAGAATCAAATATCTAGGAACAAACTTAACCAAGGATGTTAAGGACCTATACACAGAACACTACAAAACATTGCTAAAAGAACTCTAAGTCCTAAAGAAATGGACAGATATTTTGTATTCACGGATTGGAAGGCTAAATGTTAAGATGTCAATTCTACCCAAATTGATCTACAGATTCAATGCAATACAGTCAAAATTCCAAGAGTTTACTTTGCAGAAATGGACTAATTATCAAATTTATTTGGAAGGGTCAACTACCCTGTGCCCATTGCCACCACCTATTCACTGGGCACTGCCCACGTACCAGGCAGTGTGTGTGTTGGGCACTAGAGACAGACACAGTTAAGCAGACACAGACTTGGCTCTTGCTGTCACAAACTAGCAGTCTGGTCAGGCAGGCAGCCTTAAATCAGGTTATCACACATAATACACTGTGCAATGGCAAATGGAGGCAAATGTCCTGAGGAATGGAAGAAGGCTCCCTGAGAAAGCATAGACCTCACCCTAGCCTGGTAAGTCAGAAAAAGCTCCCTTGAGGAAGCTCCACTTGATTCGAGATGTAAAGAATTGATGGAAAAGTTAATTTTCCAGAAACTTAAAACCTCCAGATTGTTCCTATGCCAGATAGGCCCTGAAACTTAGAGGCACCAGTCTCTCCCAGAACATTAGCAAGCTGCATTCCCCTAAGCATAATGCTGACAGACCGTTTCAACATGAAGAAGTTACAACAATCCCTGCCCAAATATCCCTGAAGAGTGAGAGAATGATCAAATGAGAGGAAGGAGCTGTACAGAGAAGATAGAATTTAACAAATGATTATGACTACTGAATCATCATATAGATATTTCTTTTCAGTTGCTAGTATATTAGAACAGCCAGAAGGAAATATCTGAAATTGTGGAACTGTAACCCATACTGTACTTTGAAATTTGCTCTATAACTACCTGTTAAACTGTATTTTGAAATTTATCACTTTTGTACAAATATGTTATATTTCACAATAAAAATTGTTTTAAAAAAAGAAAAAAAATTATTTGGAAGGGTAAATGGCCGCAAATAGCCAAAAACATCTTGAGAAAGAAGAACAATGTGGGAGGACTCACATGTCCTGACTTTAAAGCACATTGTAAAGCCACAGTGGTCAAAACAGCACAGTACTGGCACAAAGACAAACACATTTACCAACAGAATCAAACTGCGAGTTCAGAAACAGACCCTCAGGTCCATGCCAACTGATTTTTGATAAGGCCCCCAGGTCCACCCACTTGGGACAGAACAGTGTCTTCAGTAAATGGAGTTGGGAGAACAGGGTCTCCATAACCAAAAGAATAAAAGAGGACCCCTATCCCACACTGTATACAAAAATTAACTCCACATGGATCAAAGACCTGAATATTAGAACCAGTACCTTAAAACTCCTAGATGAAAATAGAGAAATGTTTTCAAGATCTAGTGACAGGCAGTAGTTTATTAGACTTTACACTCAAAGCACAAGCAACAAAAGAAAAAAGTAGATAAATGGGACCTCCTCAAAAGTGTATACTTCTGTGCTTCAAAGGACTTTGTCAAAAGAGTGAAAGGGCAGCCGATTCAACGGGAGAAAGTATTTGGAAACCACATTCTCTGATAAGGGCTTGATATCCAGAATATATAAAGAAATCCAACAACTCAACAATTAAAAGACAACCCAATTTAAAAATAGGCAAAAGATTTCAATAAACATTTTTCCAAAGAGGATATATGAATGGCTAAATAGCACATGAAAATATGCTCAGCTTCACTAGCTATTAGGGAAATGCAAATCAAAACCACACTGAGATACCATTTCACAACTACTAGAATGGTTGCTATTAAACAAACAGGAACCTACAAATGTTGGAGAGGAATGCAAATGGTACAGCCACTGTGGAGGAAACAGTTTGGTGGTTCCTTAAGAAGCTAAGTATCAAGTTGCCCTACAACCTGGCAATTCTGCTACTCCGTAAATACCCAGATTTGAAAGCAGCGATGAGAAAAGACATTTGTGCATCGATGTTCATAGCAGCATTATTCACAATTGCCAAAAGTTGGAAACAACCCAAGTGCCCATCAACCAATGAATGGATAAATTAAAAATGTTATATATACAAACAATGGAATATTATTCAGCAGTAAGAAGGAATGGAGTCCTGGGGCACGTATGAACGTGGCGGAAAGGAGAAGTTTAGAGTGGTATATGTCATCAGAAAGAAAGCTGGAGGTTAAAACATGGGAATGTAAAACACAGTGAATCTTGTGGTGAACAATGACTATGATTAACTGTACAAATAAACTGTTCTTTCATGATCTAGAACAAATGTATGACTCTATTACGAGGAGTTAATGATAGAGTGGTATATGAAAAAAATGTACCTATTACAAACTATGGACTATAATTAACAGTAATATCTTAATAGTCTTTAATCAACAGTAACAAATATACACCACCAATACTAGGGGTCAATAATGGGGGGTTAAGGGGGATGGGATGTTTTGGGTTTTCTTTTTCTTTTTTTGGGGGGGAGTAATGAAAACGTTCTAAAATATTGGTGATTAATGCACAATTATGTGATGATAGTGTGAGCCAGTGACTGTATATTTGAGATGGATTCTGTGGTGTGAAGATATTTCCATAAAATGGCATTGTTAAAAAAAAATGGTCAAAGGACCTGAAAAGACATTTCTCCAGAGAAGACATACAGATGGCCAGTAAGCTCAATATTAGTAGCCATTAGGGAAATGCACAAGGACGGCTATTTGAAACAATGGAAAAGAACGAGTGTTGGAGGGATGCGGAGGAATAGGGGCCCTCATGCGCTGGTGCTGGGTGTCAGCATGCCAGGCCTGCTCTGACAGATGCCACACTCTGGTTGGGTAAACAACAGGGAATTTCTGCCTCTCAGAGTTGGAGCCTACAAGTCCAAAATCAAGACATCACCAGGCCGGGCTTCCTCCTGGTCTGTAGCACCCTGGGTCACACAGCGTCCCTCTCTTCCTGTCTCCTCCTCTGCTTCCTTCTTCTGTGTCCCATTTCCTTGGCTTCTAAGGACTTTGGGCCTTTTGGATCAAGGCCCACCCTCCCCCAGTTTGGGCACTTTAACTACTAACACCTCCAAAGTCCTATTTACAAATGGGTTCCCACCCACAGGACCAGGGGTTCAGACTTGAACTTGCCTTTTGTGGGGGATGTGATTCCATCCCAAATAGTGGGAATGTAAAATGGTGTAGTGCTGGGGAAAGCATTTGGTGGCTCCTCAAAAAGTTAAGCATAGAATTACCGTGTGGCCCAGCACCCCACTCCTAGGCATACACCCAAAGGAACTGCAACAGGGACTCAAACACAGCTGTACACCAAAGGGCACAGCAGCATTACGTACAGTCGCCAAGATGTTGAGACAATCAACAGACAAAAATATGGTATATCCATACAATGAAATGCATTATTTAGCAATAAAAGGGAATGAAGTTCTGATACGAGACAACATGGATGAAACCTGAAAACATTTGTGCTGAAGGTTATTAAATAAGCCAAGAACATAAGGACACACACTGCATGATCCACTTACATGAACTAACGGGAACAAGCAAACTCACAGGGACAGCAGGCAGACCAGGGGTACCCGGGGGTGGGGGCAGGGGAGATGGTGATGGTGGCACTACACTGTTAGTGTAATTAACACCACTGAACCACACACCGCAGAACGGTTAAAAAGACAAATTTTAAGTTACATGTACTACCATAATAAAAATTTTAAAGAACTTACACAGGAATGCTCCCAGGAGCACTACTCATAACGGGCAAGAAGTACAGACAGTCCACATGCCCGCCAGCGGGTGACTGGATAAACACAACGTGGTGCACCCACACAGGGAATATTATTCAGCCATAAAAAGGACAGAAGTGCTGACACATGTGACCACACGGATGGATCTTCAAAACATGATGCCAAGTGAAAGAAGCCAGTCACAAAAGATGACATATTGTATGATATGTTCCAGAATAGGGAAATCCATTGAGACAGAAAACAGGTAAAGCCTGGGGAGAATTGGGGGCAATGGAGGGTATACAAGGTTGATGAAAATGTAAAATTGATTGTGGGGATGGCTGCACAACTCTGACTATTCTAACAACCACAACTGCACTCTAAATGAGTGAATTGTATAGTGTGTGAACTGTATCATGACAAGGTTGTACATAAAAAGGAATAGAGCCTCAGCAGCCCAACACACATACCAGAGAGGGTAGAGGAAGAGACAGAAAAAAATACTTGAATGATGGCTAAAATCTTCCAGAATTTGATGGAAAACACCAATTTTCTGAAATAAGCTCAGTGAATTTTAAATACTAAGAAACGCTCTCCTAGACATACAGGCAAAAGGATAAAAGACAAAGACAAAGTGGCCAGAGGAAAAAAGACATATTCCCGACAGAGGAGCCTTGGCTGGTGTGGTGGCCCACTTTTCATGGAAGCCAAGAGATGGTGCAATGATGAATCCAAATGCTGAAGGAAAAAGCGGTCAAAAGAGATTTCTAGATCCCACAAAGCTGCCCTGCTACATCGAAGCAAGCCAGATGTTTCCATATACACCAGAACCAAGACTCCCCTTGCCAGCAGATCTGGGTCATGACTTGCCCCTTTGTTGAGCTGTTGCCTGGCTGCCACCCCCACGGGTGGCCCCTTTCCCTGCTCCAGGGTGCCAGGCCGACGGCCACAGATGCCCAGATCCTCACCCTGCGGAGACAGCTCCGTCTCCCACCTCCTGGGAAGGGGAACGAGTCCCTGCTCGAGGCTGTGGCCACACCACACCGCGAACGACAGTTCCCCTTCTGACATCGGACCCTGCGGCAGGGTGCAATTTGTAATTCCTTGTTCCCTCTTCCTTTAGGAGATGAATTCTCTCAGGGTCCCACAATTTTCCCTTGCAGTTTGGGTTCTGCTAGCCTCCTCTCCAGTTCTCTTTGGCAGATATGCCTCTATAGCTCTGTGTCCAAGGACAATTCTCGGCAATTGAGGCAGACACTGCTGGCCACCTTCCAATTTTCCTCTTCTTTAGAAGTAACAGAATCCCCATCTTTAGCTAGACACATTCTGTCCTAACTACAACTCTGTTCCAAGTCTCAGAGCCAGATATAGCCATGTGATAAGTTTTGGCTAACTAGATACAAGCAGAATATTGTGTACTGACTCCCCGGAAGTCAATTTAACAGGAAGACTCCGTTCCCTTTGTCCCCTTGGCCCATCCTGCTGCTGGGAACATGGATGTAATGGCTGGATTCCAGCAGCCACACTGAAACACAGGACGAGGGTTTACACACTGGGGGCGGCAGAGAGGACGGCCGGGAGGATCCTTGGTCTCTCAGGAGCTCATGGAACCGCCACACTTGTTCTCCCTGGACCACCAATCTCCTACCATGTTTCATATGAAACAGAGATAAACCATCTTCCACAACCACTTATTAGGGTTTTCCATAATATGAAACCAAATTAATTCTAAAACACAGAGCAACCACGAAAATGAGGAGATGCTTGGGAGAAGCAGAGCCGAGGGGAAAAGGTGGTTCAGTAAAGATGGCACCAACCGGGCCAGTTTCATCTGCAGCTGGGCCCGGCCCAGACCCTCACCGCAGTGGCCTGGTGGTATGCACCTCGGAAAAGCACGTTCTTAAATTTAATCCCGTGAGTGTGGACCCGTTGTAAGCAGGACCTTTGATGAGGTTCTTTCAGTTAAGGTGTGGCCCACCTCAATCAGGCTGGGTCTTCATCCTTACTGGAGGCTTTTATGAGCAGAGTGAAATTCAGACACATGGAGAGAAAGCCACCAGGGAGCAGCCCGAGGCTGGAATTAGACAGTATCCGGAAGAAAAGGAGAAGCCAGGAGAGGCCACCACGTGCACTGCCCTGTGACAGTAAAGCCACGGACCAAGGGTCAACAGCAGCCAGCCCCAGGACACCAGTCTTCTGGGAGAAGGCATTGCCTTGCGGACACCTCAATTTTGTAATTCTACCCTCAAAACCACGAGCCAATAAATTCCTGTAAACCACCCCATTACATTGTATTTATTTTAGCAGCCAGAAAATGAAGACACTCACTCTAGAGGAGAGTGATATACTGGGGGAGGGAATGGGCTTGATTAGCCGTGCTCCCAGGGTAAGAGAGGAGCAAGAGGGCCCCACACTCATCTCCTGTGCAAAGAGAATGCCGGAGGCCTCCACCTCCACAGGGCGGGCTGTGCAGTCCCAGCACCACTGCTTTTCCTACAGCGCATGTCCCCGAGTCCCCAGTCCTCTCAACAGGGAGGGAGGGTAATTTGGACAGCACACACCTGGAAGGTAGGGGATAATTTGTTTTTTGTTCTGTGTAATCACCAATTATCTTTCACTGCTCCTGACCAAATGGCCAAGATCTAGCCTGGCCCAGGGGTTGGGGGTGGAGACCTCGAGCAGAGAACCTGGGACCTGCCAAGGACAGAGTGACTCAGATCAAAAGCTAGTGTTATCCCAAACCGAGCAGTGGGTGATCCCGCGCAGCTGGCTGACTCTCAGGGCGCCTCTGCTCGCCGACCGTGGCTGGGCCTGTGGTCCGAACAGCAAACAGCACATCGGAGGCAGACTGCATGGCTCAAGGCTGACCTCTGCCCCTCGACTGCCCGCCCTTACGCGGGCACCTTACTTTCACGTACCCATTTCCTACCGTGGGCAAAGGCAGGGACGTCAGCATGTCCCTCACGGCACTGCCAGGAGGCTAAAGGAAGCGCTCCACACAAGGCAAAAGCTTTTCACCGTCGCCATCCAGCCGAATCCCTAGGTACCTAACCGTGGACCCGACCTTGAAGGCTGACTGTCCTCCCTCTCCTGCAAGGTGCGCCATCCTCCCCCCGAACATCTCCTGTCCAACCTCGGCACGTGGGTCCCCTGTGCAGCTACCAGGACCTCTTCCCTGCAGGGAAGGACCAGCCCTAATACCTACCTAGTGAGCACACACCTATTTTGCCAGATAAGTTATTCAGAATTTTATTTTTAAGCATTATATAAACATTTACAAGTACACATATGGCATATTTTATGTACATGGATTAGGGAAACATTAAGTGCCTAACCAGAAAATTGTCTACTATAAGAGTAACAGGTGGAACATAACAGATCAAATTAGGAGACTAAAATTATACATGGATACACAGAACAGGCCTGGGTTTTCATAACCAAGAACCATGTCCTTGCCTTCTCCCCTCTGACCACCTCCTTCCTAGGTGGTCACACTAGGTGCAGAAAACTTGAATTCGCCAAGGACAGCAATTTAGGATGCTGGCTGCAAGACATCGACAGAGAGAAGAAAAAGCAAGTGACAAACAGGCACTTTAGTAGTTGGCAAAGCCTGCTGGAAGCCCAAAGCATCTTCCTCCCCCGAGAGGAGACGGCCTGGTCATTGTAACTGACGAGCCGCCTGCTGCTGTCTTCTCTGCAGGGAACTCAATCCCCCTGCCTCACCAGAACATCAGAAAGATCCTCGGTTCCTTCCAGCTGTAGATTCTGAGGGAAGATCAACACACATGTAAGCTTTGGTATACAAGAAGAAAAGAATCATAGGCCAAAATCTAATCAAGAAATAGGGAGTGACCACAAACATTGAGGTTTATCTGAATTATAGGTAAAATTATATTACAGCAATTACAGTCTCTATAAGAAAGCTAGTTCCTAATCCTTGCCAGATGCTTGAAAGAAAAGCAAAAAGCAAGCTTTCTCTGCTTCCTGCAACAATCTCTGCCTGTAAAGGGCCCACAAGCTAAACTACCCATCCTGGAAGGGGCTGAAGTAATCAGAGGGATGAGGGGTCCAACCCTCACCAGGGCCACAACGCACGTGCATTAAACCCAGGTGAACTGAGAGCTGCCAGCGTCCACAGTCCCCCGCCTCATGTGACGTCTGCGTGCAAGGCCCCCCAGCTCCTCACCTCACGGCCCGGAAGCCTCATCCCTCTGTAACAGCCCTCCACTCTGTGGCCTTTCCCCACCCACCTTCCAACCCCTCCCCCACCTAACACACACCTATCTCCCACCCCATGGATCTCTTTACCAATCCCAGCAGCTGTTTCCCTCCAGACTAAACAATTCTAAGCCTTTACTGCCTAATGTTACCGCAAACCATCCATCCCTTTATGTCACCCTGAAGGTGCAAGGAAGTGCTGGTCCTCAACAGCTACCCCACCCCTCCAGCACAACTTCCTGCACCGCTGAAATCTTCCTGTTTGGTCCTCCTTTCATCTTCGTTGCTGATCACACCTGATGGCCTTTCTTCAAGTTACATGTAGGTGTCTGGGTAATCCTTCTGCTTGAAGGTTTTGTAAAAATCACTGCACTCAAGAGACCCTATGAGATGGCCCGTGAAGGGTCCCCTAGAGAGTGGAATGGGCTGGCACAACTACGAATCCTCCCCTGCTTCCCGGATGTACCTACCTTCTCATTGGCGAGATGGAGGAGACAGGCGAAGGCCAGAGGTACAGACAGGTTCTGAGCCATGAGGGGCGGCAGGCTGTGAAACAAGGGGTAAGGGCTTAGCCAGGTCTCCGCAAGGCTAAGAACAAAGGCTCTTTCACCAGGCAGGAATAATACACACAAACAGGGAATAAGCCAAAGAGAAACAAAGAAATATCTCAGTGCATTTTATAAGCAGGTTCTTCTGGTTTCTTATTTGGAAATAAGAAATCTCTTGTTCCATTCCAGTCAGTGGCACAGAAAAATGTCTTTTTAAAGTAACCAGGTTGGCCTACATTAACTTATCCACCGAAGCGAGAAGAAACAGAAATTGCTGAGAGTTTGACACAAAACCAGCCACACGGCAGGTCGTGTGCAAGGGCTCCGAACCCCTAGAGCTCAGTGGAGGCAGAGTCAGCGAGTGGCCCCCAGCCCCCCGGGCGCCCACCTCATCTGCAGGTCCTTGGTGAGCCCACTGAGCAGCTTCTGGCCGGCCACCTCCACGGGGTCCCTTTCCTTTGCCGCCTCACTGTGATTTGCCTAACAGGAGAAGAGCACTAAAGGTGAGACCCTAAGGGCCAGTTCACACCTGAGAGAGCAACATAAACTTACGAAGCTGTAGCTCTAAAAAGAAAAATCCACACCTGAATGAAAACCGAATAATTTCTTAGTTACCTTCTGAAGAAAAAGATCTACATGGGAAACCAGTGCCTCAGCTCTGGACCATGACACTGACATTTACCTACGTGAGATAAATGTAGACGTCAATGGCCAGTAAAATCGCAGCAAAGAGGAAACTGCAGAGGCTTCTCAATTCCCCTGGGAAATTAAAAAAACAAACAAACTGCACAACAATAAGCATTTATTGCTGCAACTGCACTATATGGATAAGGGTGACACAAAATCCATTATTTAAAAGTAGACTCAAAAGTTTTCCACATAAAACAAACATAATAGCCTGCTGCCTCCTTGCTAGCAGCAAGTGATGACAAAGGATATCATGTCTGGGATTTGCACCAAAATAACTCAGAATGTGTACGTGGGGGGCAGGCGGACACTGATGATTAGTGGAAGCAGGGGTTCTTTATACTAGTCTCTCTACTTCTGTATATGTTTGAGTATTTTCATTAAAAAAAAGTTTCTTTCAAAAAATAATAACACTCGGAATTCCTGGGGGGTAGGGATTTGAATCACTTAGCTATGGAGTTAAACAGAAGCCCCCCTACTTTTTAAGAAGCATCTCTTACAGCTGTTCCCCACTCCCTGTGAGGTGGTCTGACACCCTGGACTACCGAGCACACGCGGTCCGCAGCCAAACCAGCTGTCACTTCTCAGCCAGCATGGGAAGGGCTAAGGGCGTGGGTGGAATCTGGATGGAACTCGGGACATCCCCTGAGCAGAAGGTTAGCTTGGAGTTTTGCTTAGTTGGACCTAGTTAACCAAGGCTTTCCCAGCTCTGAGGGAGAAGGAGAGAATCCAACAGCATCATCCTTTTTTTTTTTAAACAAAACAAAACACTTTCCTATTTAGGATAAATTCCCCAAATTGGAATTATTAGGTCAAAAGTTGTAAACATTTTCTGGCCCCTTGAGGTGTAGTTACAATAGCCTTTCCAAAAAGGTCATGTATCAACTTAAATTGCTACCAGCAGTAAATAAGCCCTCTAATTTTCCCTGAAACTCAGTACTGGAAAACACTGTTTGCTAAAACTGTTGTTGTGTAAAGGGACCATAAAGCTGTTTTCCTTCCTGTTTTGATCATTAGCAAGGCTGAATAACTTCCCCGTTTGTATCACTTTTTGTGTGACTGCCTGTTTCAATGTGGCTCACTGCCCTTTTGAAGGCTCCATGATGGAATGCTCTCTGCATTCCAGCTATGGGCACCAGCGGGGATCTCGGTGCCTCAGAAATCAGCCACAACAATTCCCATGTGACAGGGCAGCCAGAGAACAAGCGGGAGCCTGGGTACCTCTGCCTCCACCTGCTTCTTGGGGACCGCTGTCAGCAGATTCCACATGCTCTGCTTCAACTTCTTCATGTCCATCTTTTTGGCAGTCTTGGCATAATGAATTTCAATTTTATTTACCTGAGAAAGACATATGACAAAGTAAAACCAAACAGAAGAAAGATACACTAATTATTAATTCATTGTAAAAACAAAAGTCTAGAATAAAGAAAGAATAAAGTTTAAGCCAAAGAATTATACAGCTCTCTTTGGGCATATGCCAATAGAGTTCCTCATTTCAAATTCAATATCTTTTTCGTCAAGTACAAATTACATCAAAGCTACCCTGGAATGCCAGTGTAAAAGAGATAGGTGTATCAAATGTGTATGAAAGCAGACGTTTAATGCATGATGACTTCATGTAAACTGAATGTGGCCAAGGCTCTCCAGAGCCAACCGGCTGACGTTACCCCTTTAGTACAAACTCATTTCTCTGCCTACAGCTCTCACTCATATACTTTACTAGTGTGATGGGTTCTGCCCCCAAGTCCTTCAGTTATCGAGGTCTTTGGAGAAACAGTCAGTTCTACACAAACCTAATTAGCATCAGCTCCCTTCCTGCAGCCTCATTTAAGACTCAGCAACTTGGAGAACAACAAGTTGAAATCAAAAAGGATAAAAAAAAGGAAAAAAAAAAAGAAAAAAAAAAAGCATCAAGCACAGGCTGGTACGCCTCTCGCTACAGGTGGCCACTTAAATAGATCTCAGGTGAATGACGGAGTTCTCGGCTGCTTCGCCCTCACCTTCTGAGGCTCAGCCACCAGATTTGACTCCCCGTAAGTCGTGATGTCTAGTTCTTGGGTTTTAGCGATGTCACCATTCTCTTGTGTTGTCTTAGATGAATGACAAGGGTAAGGGGAGAGGTCAAAGGCCCCAGACGATCCCAGAAATAAGTCCCCCGTGTCTTCACAGTCGCTGCCAACGTCCTGGGCAAGAAGAGGCTCTTAGATTTTGGCAGAAGCTGTCAGAGGGGCTTAGAGACACCCTCGAAACAGACACAGCATTTACAAAGCAACAGCAGCGGGTCTTGATAGCTCATTAAGCCTTGGACGGATTCTAGATGCCTCTAGTTTCCTTCCTTCCTTAACCCTACTTGCAAGGTAACTGCTATCCAACTTCAGACCTCTCGGATGGCTTGGATGAGCTCACAGCGTGACAAGTGAGATCAGCCAGCAGCCCAGTCTCCTGAAGAGCCCCCCCATCCATCTTCTTTCCCCCTTAGGTCATACCACTGTGCACACAGCAGAGGCTCCGCCACACTGGCTGCTTTACAGGGCTGCAGTGATGTGCCTCCCGCACACAGGGCTGGGGTGAGGCAGGACTCCAAACCCACGAAATCCCACCTGATTCTAAACTGCCTGCAGTCTTTGCCATATAAGGGAAAGGGCAGATGGGAAGCAGAAAAGCAAGACTCTTCTGCTTGCAAGAGAGGACTGAGCTCCGCTCCCCATGTACCTGTAACCTAGGGCAGAAGTTGGAGGTGTCATTAGGGTTGTTGTAATCATAGTCTTCTATTTCTTCGTAATGCTCCGTTTCTGCCTGCTGGCCCTGGGCTCTCTTAAGGAACTACAATGAAGGAAAGAACAAGGGTCAAGAAGCAGTTTCCAGAAAAGCAGCTACTGAGCTGGGCTGGGTAAATAACTCTTAGTTCTCATGATCAACCTCCTCCTAGGAGTACAGAATTTGAGAGTTAGAAGGGTCCTCATGAATCAACTAGTGCAATCAACTCTTCAATTGCCCAATTCCCTTCTTGAGCAAGCCCTGCATGAGGGGCTCAGAGCTCCCCTCCCTTCAAACAAAGCAGAGCAGCTCCATGTCTGGTTTACTTTCAGGTCTTCTGCACACAATTTTACCTGGGAAAAAAAAAGTTCCTTCACTAAAAACAAAAAAAAGTTGGAAACCCCTGTCTGTAGCGTTCTGAAAGGAAGCCTGTTACTCCCTGAACAATTCTGATGGTAGAAAACCCACTTCCTGAATTCACAGGCAGCCCAGCCCAGCCCCGTGTGGCAGCTGTTGCTCCCTGCACAGCTACAGGGACAAACACCCAGCTCTTCTCTCTGCAACTGCATCAGTGGGCCTTGGTCTGCCTTCCAGAGCCTCACAGCACCAGTCTGCTTCCTCTTTGGGGAGTGCCTGTCAACCACAGCTCTTCAGATCTCTGCAGGCCCTCACGCCACTAATTTTTACCTGGGTATGTTTTTGTGGTGGTAGGGGAAGTGGGGTTGGTGGTTTATACACTTCACAAAAACACACTGAATATTTCAATACAATTTTATACTTCAGGAATACACACTTGCTTCTGCTGTTCTCCACTGACATGGTCTCTGAGTCACTCTCCGTTTAACATGCTCTGCTCTGGGCACGCCAGCTTGCCCACGCCTATAAGGGATGTTTGCAGGAAGGTGCAGGGACCCGACATCCTGACACATCCACCAAGATACTACAGGGATGGGTGGCTGATCTGTGCGGCCCCCACCACATCCTGTGTTCAGGAGTCACTCTCCTGGGGGAGCTCTGCTGGAAGAACGAGGGCTCACCGGCTCCCACTGCCTGGCCGCC
Source organism: Bradypus variegatus (assembly GCA_004027775.1). Classification (NCBI taxonomy): domain Eukaryota; kingdom Metazoa; phylum Chordata; class Mammalia; order Pilosa; family Bradypodidae; genus Bradypus; species Bradypus variegatus. The sequence continues at coordinate 11,822 of PVKY010002087.1, read as the reverse complement.
CTGCACACAGGTCAGTTTATTCCTGTGGATAACCAGAAGCTGACATTCTTTCCTTTGTAAAACAGACAAGAGTGAGGGAAAAACCAAACAGCCCCAGGGTGTGATGTGCTGACTCTTCCTCCCGCCACCTTCCTGTCTGAACGTGCCTCGCTGCCCGGGCTGCCCTGCTGAAATGTCATCAGGGCGTGGGGGGTGGTGGCGGCTCCTGGCCATGGACAGCAGCTCCTGCACCGACCGTGGGGCTTGTCTCCTACACCGGGCACAGCTCCCAGTGCCTGCAGGACTCAGGCGGATTCGACTTCTTCCTCCAGCTCTGCTGTGCTGCTCCAGGCCCTGCCTGCACTTTGGTAAGAGCTGGGATCTAACCAGTATTGATCAAGATGGAGCATAGACAGTTTCTGTGTTTTCACAAGTATTTTTGTTAAGTGAATAGACTAGATCAGAAAGAAAAATATATCAGGGTTGGTTTATAAAAACATGCGAGGAATCAGTGAATTCAGGAGAATATATACATATCACTAAGACCCGTGGAGAAACAGGCAAAATAAGAAGAGGACACTATGTTTGTACGGGACCACGGGGCTGTGCAAAGCATGTAGCTAGCGACACCACAACTTCAATGAGAAAATGAGAGAATCCAGAAGGAACAGAAAACTGTACAAACCTCAACAAAGGCTTTACGTTTGTGTTTCAGCATGGCAGCTTCAGCGTCCAGTGAGCCATGGCCACAGCACCTCTGAATCCTCAGCACGCACCTGTCCTGCAGGCTTTCCCCTCGGCTTTGCCTGACCAGTTTAATCTCCTGGCAACTTCCCGCGGGCACCACCCATCCCTCCTTGACTCGCTCCCTGCTCCAAAGGCATCAGATGACAACAAGGACATCTCAAAGGAACCAAAGAACAGCCTTACCCTGGTGCCCGGTTTGAGATGCAGCTGGATGAGATCATCGATCTCGTAGTGGAAGTCTGTGGGAAGCGTGGTGCCTTTCCAGTTCTGGCTCTCCAGAGTGGACTTGGCCAGAACAGTAGCAGCCTGTTAACAAAATAGTTTTCAGCCATCTTTAATAAGTCAAACACCTTTTTTTTTTCCCTTTAAGAGTACAGGAATTAAAATAAATCAATTAGCATGAAGCCCAAGTGTACTCTCAGGGCTCCAGGGCTCTGTGCTAGACACCACCCCCCACCCCACCCCCACTTTAAACTTGATTCTTTCTGCCAAATTTGGTTTTACTCCTCAATTCTTCTGGGGATTGAAAACCATCCATTTACTCTGTTACATTTACAATAAACTTTTAAAAAATCACATCTGAAAGGGAATGAGGCGTATAAAGAATAACTTAAGGAAGCCAAATGCTAACAAATTCAGTATAAACCTTTGTTTTTCGGAAGTACACATCAAAGGCTATGTCATCTTCAAAGTCAATTTCAAAATCTTTCTTTATGCTCTTCTTTTTGTTCTCTAGTTGTGAGGTAGCATCCTCTGCAGAAACAAACACAGACATCAGCTCGGCTCCCTCGCTCACAAGCTCGACGACGAAAGCCTGATCAGCCACAGGGGAGCATTTGGGTCTGAGCAGAGCAGCCCTAGGCAAAGCAAACCACACCCACAATTTCATTCTAAAGGTACAATTTGTGTTCTTGCTAACAATACACAACCAAAAACACAATAAATTCCTTCCCTCCAAAGAGAGAATGCCAGACACGTGGCCCTGGCAAAGCCCTTCAGGCCCGCAGCGTGTGGTCACCTGCAATAACTCCTGCGACCGCCAAGTCTGGTGGCCACTCCCACCAGAGCCCTAGAGAGCGGGTCAAGGACGTGTCCCAGCCCTCCTGACCCCAGGCACGCGCTCCTCCCACCCAGAGGCCTCCATCTGCCTGACTTCACCCCAGGCCGGCTGGCCCATCTGTGCGCTTTTCCATTTATCCTCAGGCCCAGCGGCACAGCAATTGCTGCCTGCCTTCCTCTGCTGAACTGCTTGCTGACTGGCCGGCCAGCCACTGTCCCTTCTCCTCAAGTCCCATCTAGAAGCACATACGTTTGTGTCTGGGTCTAAAGCGCCAGTGATCCGGGCCGGCCCACATCGACATGGTGCGGGGGCTGAAATAGGAATATTCTCCAGGTCTCGAGGAGAGAAGGGGGCACATGGCCCTAACGTCTCCATCCCCAAGAGGAATTGCATCTCCCCTGTAAGACACACGACATCGGTACGTACGTTACGTGTAGAGAAGCTCATGAACAGCTGAAGACCACCCTCCTTTCCACAAACAAGCAGCGCTGTTAGCAATCCCTCCTTGTTTTACTTCTCAAAGTGCTTTGCTTCTCTTGATTTTATAACAACATGATCATGTCTATGCTTTGGACATTGCTAAGTGCTTCATAAAATGCAGGTCTGCCCATCTGAGAGACAAGAAACAGGTAGAGGCACAGCTAGTAAAATGCCAGAGCTGGTAGCCACTCCTGGCCCTAGCTCAGGTTCTCCCCACACAAGGCTCCCTGGGCCCAGCAGTTTGGCGCGCCCCATTCCTTCTTTGCCCCTTACACAAACGGGCACTCCTGTAGGCGCCGCTGGAGTTCCACGGCGTGTCCACAGGCATGGAAAAGGTCTTACTCTATTTCACATCTTTAGTTCCCCAAATGACTGCCCCTTGTAATCTCTTAGGTCATCCAGTTTATTCTCTGCTGCCTGTGAGGTCTGGTTCCTCAGCCCTTCTGCAAGGAGCCAGGATGAGTGAGGGGGCTTTATCCTGACAGCCTTGGGCAAGGGGGCACAGGTCCACGCTGCTGCGCTGCCACCACTCGTCACGGCACCAGGCACCGCCCGACACTAAAGGACTATCGGTTCCTGCTTCCAGCTCATGTTCTAAATTAAAACACTACTAATCTATTAACGATAACGACAACAAAGTTCTTTTTTTTCTGATGATGCTTACTAGAATAATCAAAACTTTGAATTATTAAACTTGAAATTCTCTCCCCCATCAATACGCACAATTTTACTTATTTAGGTTTTCTGCGTTCCCCAGTACCTATCCTCCTCTTGCTTGACCATCCAGGCAGGTGCCAGTTTTCTCTGGAAGCAACAAAAAAGCCCATTTCCGCGGTAACTGTCAGTGAGAGAGCCAAACACCAGGCCACGTGTGGTGTGTGGGAAGGGGGAGTGCTCTACCTCCCCAGGCTGCCAAGAGAGAAGTGGCAACAACAGCCGCCACTCAAGCAGCTGCTACACCCCAGGCACTTGTTTTTCCAGCACTTTGCATATTTTAGCTCTAATCCTTACCGACACCTGCAGTGTCAGTTTCACCATTCCCAGCCAATAAGTGGCTGAACCAACCCTCAAAGCCAGGTGTATGGTTCCCCGTTAAGGGCGGATGAAAAACTCATGTGAAATCGCTCTCTGTGGCCTGGGAGCCTTACTGGCAGCTCAGGACCTGGCACGGCTCCTTCCAGCTCCTGGACTCGTGGGGGTCACCAGCCGCAGAGAAGTCCGGCTCATCATTGGCATCAAAGTCGTCCTCCAGGGCCCCGTCAGGGAAGTCTCTGTCGTCGCTCTCCTCCACCTCAGCGTCGAAGTCAAACACCTGATCATTCTTCTTAAACTTGTCCACCAGGGCTGACACCGACTAGAGGGGACAGAGAGGGTTTTCCGGGAGCTCTCCTCCTGCCCGCAACTCTCCATCACAGGGGAGCTGCCTCCTCACTCTCAAATTCCAGCTCACAGCTCCCCCTCCCCTGGGGCACCCTCCCGGGAGCCAGTGTTCTCCCAGCAGTAACGCACTACGGAAGTTTAAGTTGTGCAGCACAGGATGAAGCTGTATTGTTGTCGCGCACATGTCGTAAAACAAGAAACAGGAATCTGAATCCGTTAACTACACGTTTAGTGAAAACAGTTTTCCATGGAGACCATCTATTTTTGAAATCGTAGTAAGGAGGCTAAAGGGGGCTGTGCTAAAAATACAGAGGAAAGCTTTACACATGACGATCTCCCAGGAAGCTCTGTGCCAAGGGACCTAACCCCAAACAGCAGGAAATTCCTCAGGCTTGACAGCAGCCTGGGACACCAAAGCTCACCTGGGATAAGCTAGCCTGAGAGAAAATCTGATTCAAAAAAAAAAAAGAAAATGGGCACATATGAACGGCAAGGTTGCCTCCTCCTAGGGAAGCAAAGAAGGGACATGAACCTGGTCCCAACCCTGCTTAGCTGGGATTCGCATCCACACCCCATTCCCCAGGTCCTGTCCCTACAGAAATACCGTCTGTGCTCCTGGCTAAATAAACAGGATGCCACAGAGATTCAGCTGCCACTGAGCCAGCTAACTGAAACCATGAACCACTGGAGAAGTGCCCAGAGCCACATAAGTCCAAAATAAAGTTAGCCACACCTCATCATGTGTTTCTCTGTCCCACTTAGTAAACTGGAAGCCGGCCAGGGACGGGCAGATCTGGCGATCTTCCACGCACTGCTGCAAGGAGGCTGGGGAGAGGAGGAAGGTCACCAGAGGGGATTCGGGGAGGGCCAGGCATAGCCCCACATCCTTCAAGATGCCCCGAGCAGCCCAGTGCAGACGGGCGGCAGTCACCCCATTATTCTGGTGGGTGTCTTCTCCTAGGGGCAAGCAGCCACCCAGGGACACACATGCTGGAGTCAGGCCGCACACTACTGTCCCAAGAATCAGAGAGGCCCGAGTAGAAATCCGGAAGCACAGACGTGCGGCTCTAAGAAGAACTGCTGCATGCAATAGGGAAATCAAACCCTTCCTTAAAAGTACACTGAGCGCAGAGCCAATCCTGTAATGGACTTATCTTCAGTTCCAAATTAAACCAGCTACAGATCATCTACCTCAGAGAATTAGAGCCCCAGTTTAGAGCATAAACTATGAAAACAGATTGTTAGCACAAAACTGCTGTACTTCACAGAGTTAGGTGAGAACTGAAGGATGGGAGCGGATACTGAAACACCTGCAGAGCCCTGGGGGGGGGGTGGGCTCAGTTCTGCGTAACACAAGGACAGCTGCGGCACTGCCCACACCTGGCCCTCACACCACCTGTACCTGGGCCCTACATCCTTGGAAGACACCAGAGTAAGGGAGTAAAACGGGAGGGGAGTTAAAATCCTTGCCAGGCCAGGTCAGTTCTCTGAAGTGTCCCAAAGGACTCCACAACAATTTGCAATGCCTTCTTCTCCTCAGGACCCCACACTGCAGCCTCTCCAACAAGACAACAGTCCAAATTCTGTCGCTCCAGGGTTAGCCCAGGGCCCCAGGGAATGACTGCTAACTGGCTGCTGGCAACAGGCAGGGGAGATACGTGACACACACAAATCAGGAAGCCGCAAGGATGGCCAGCTACTGCTGGCCCAGCCTCCACGACACGTGGAGGGAAGGGCCGGGGGCTGCAGGGTCTCCGGAAGGGTACCCAATTTGGCATGCCAAAGGAGACTTCTAGGTAATCAAGATGAACAACATCAGAGCACAAAGGACTGAATACACCCCACAGTTACATGAAAACTTCTCTGATAACTGAAATGTTCTGAAAAAGAAAGGCATTATTTGCACTTACCTTTTAAATCTGTCATTTCTACCCAACCTAAATCTGGCAACTCAAGAGGTTCCCTGGTGGAGAGAGCCTGGGCGTCGGAAGGGAAAAGCAGCTCACTTCTGTAGTCATAGCAGTGGAGCGTAGAGAGAAACACCCCAGCTGTGCTACACTCGTCAAACGAAGCCGCTGTCTTCTGAAACATGGGGTCCACCTGAACAGAGAAAAGAGCGGGCACCAAGGATTTACGGTATGTGGCCAAATGCAATTCAAGATGTCTTTCCTTGGGACCTTGCAGCCATATACATGGGACTGAAACGTCTCTGCATGTGATCAAGAAAGAGGGAGGAGCTTTCTACTTGATTAGTAAATACATAATGCTTAAGTGGACAGTAAATGGTAACAAGCGTAGGCTGCTTGCAGCATACCCAGGCTCGTATGCTTCTGCTGGTCTCTTTCTACCAGCGTCATTGCTTCCAAGTGGCTCTGCAGAATGCCCAGTGCAGCAGCATGCCCAGGGAGGGTGTGCTGGGGGGGCCCAGAACAGCACTGATGCTATCACAGCAAACTTGGTTTGTTTAAAAAGTCTTTGTGGTAGATCTGTTTACAACATTCCACTTCTAAGACTGGGAAGAACACAATACAGAGCTCTGGGTAAAGGACACGCAGAGTTGGCAGGGTAGGTGGCTGGGTGAGATGAGAGGCTCTAAGAAGCCCCCGAGGCTGGGCCACGGCATGGAGTGACCCATGCATGTGTGGCAAGAAGGGAGAAGCAACTTTGGTCTCTAGAAGTGGGGGGGGGGAGGATGACAGGGCTGGGTAGTAGGTCCCAGGTCTCCCTTAGGTCTCAGGACACAGTTACCACAAAAGAGGGAAGGGCATGGCTCTCTGGTTCATCCCTGGACCACTCAGCTCTGAGCCTAATGGCTCCAGAACCAAGCTTCTCCTGCCTTCCCTAGAACCTGCCTCTCCTCCCTCCAGGCCCAGAGGGTGCCATCTATAATCGTGTGTTCTCTCGGCCGCGCACCTCCACAGCCAGCTACCGTGGCCTGCCAGGCTTTCCTTTTCCCCCCTGCCCTTTCCACTCCCACTGCCACCAAGACACAACTCTCGCCCGAGCTGACCCTTGTCTCTGGTCTCCCCCAAAACACCCGTGTTGTTATTCCCACTCCCCTCGTTGAATACTAACTAGAACCATCGCTTCTTGCTGAGACCCAGACCCCGGGGGCCTGTACCGATAGTTAAAGAAACTTACTCAGCGTTTCCAAGAGTCAAAATAGAAATTATACACTTACCCACATTCAGGCTGAAACCACTAATTAAAATAACTGCTTTCACTTTTGTCTAGAATTTTGTCATGCCAGGGCAAGAATAGTGGTTCTTTCATGCAAATTAGATCTGATTTCCATCTTTGAGTAATTCCATGGGAAAATGAGTTAGTGTTGACTGCACAGCTGGAGTGGATGAAACCTCCCGAGACAAGGTCCTTGCCAAGGAAGTGTAGCCTTCTAAGGAGTCCCTGGTGACAACAGAATGTGTGATAAAGTCCTGGCTGTTCCCATAAAGACCAGAACTTTCCTGCTCCCTGGCCTCTTCCTAGAATCACCTCGGACCTACCCTTCCTTCAAGGCCCAGTTCAAACCTCACCTCGTCCATAAACGCTGACCCCAGCCCACTATTATCTCTTACATTATGTGCCTTGAATGTCCTTCATTGCACCTCTTTGTGCTCTCCTGTTTTACAGCACTGGAACATAATAACATTTGAATCCCCCATGACAGCAAGCATTTTGCACCTAGTAGAAAGTTGTGTGAAAAACAGATAAGTTCACACACAAGCAAGTGTGCTCAGCTGGTCTATACACACCCACAGAATATCTGCTTTCAAAGCCCTATGCCACCTCCAGGGGAATGAGGGTTCAATAACAACAGCTGGAACATCAAATGTTAAGTTCGTGGCAATCCCTATCCCTTTTTTATTGTCCATACTTTGGCTATTACAGCTTTACAGCAGATTACAGAGCAGAAACACCTTTCAAGGACTGGGTTTCTTGGTGTTTCTTAACGACTACTGAATTCACTTGGCATCAACACACTACAGCCCAGGAGTCGCGGGCTGGGAAGAGAGAAGTGCTGCCTGCTCTCTCAGAAGAGGCCAGAGAAGGCCTGAAAAATCGCAGTTCTCCTCAGGCCCCCCAGAACTGGTCCTTCTCCTCAGGCCCCCCAGAACTGGTCCTATCTGTTAAAGAAGAAAAAGTAGAATTTCCAACCATACTATACGTAATAACCACTGACTGATTTGAATATTTCACTGTAGAATCAGAAACAGAAGCAAGAATGATAGTGAAATAAATATACGGGTGTGCTGGTTTGGATGTATTATGTCCCCCAAAACACCACGTTTTTTGATGCAATCTTGTGGGGGCAGATGCAGTTAGTCTTGAGTAGGTTGGAACCTTTGGATTAGGTTGTTTCCATGGAGATGTGCCCCACCCAACTGTGACTAGTAACACCTTTGGTGAGGGTGTGACCTCTGATTGAATCCTTGATTAATTCACTGCAGTCTTATAAAGAGGCTCACAAACAGAAAGACTTCAGAGCAGCTGCAGCCAGAACTCTAAGAGATCCTAGCAAGGACCCCACACCTCCCTAGCCCCCCAGCCCCGTGCATGTCCCCTGAACTCCACCACTTCAGCATGATGGCAGCCTCTCCATAGTTCAATTCCAAGTGCCCCTCTCTGACAGCTCCCTCCCATCTGTCCAGTTTGTGTCTTCTTGTCCCCAACGCCAAGAAGTCTTTGGCCTCACCAGGACCTACCTACAGTCTACTACGCCATCACCTCCCAACTGTCCTTCATTCCTCTTTTCCCAGCTAAAATTTCACAAGCAGTGATTATAACCACCTCCTAAGCACCTGCCCTTAACTGCAGGGTCCCTATCTCGCTGTGTACGTTCACTTGTCCGAACACAACCTTTGTTAAATCCAACTTTCTGCCTACCCCATGTTTGCGCCCACACAGCTGATCACGTGACTGGCCTCACCTCACACCCACCTGCCACTCCTCTCAGGTGGGCCCTCGCATTGTCTGGCAACCACCGTACTTCCCTAGCCCGTTCCGCTCGTCCACCTCCTAAACGACTCTTTCCTTTTCCTCTCTCCTCAAACCTCAAAACGTTCCTCCCCTGTACTTGTCCGCTGACGACCTGGCTTCCTGTTTCACTGGGAAAACCATCCAGAAGGCCCCCACATGAGCACACTCAAACCCCTCTCTCCATCAGCCACTGGTGCTCATGAGCCAACCCCACCAGGGCTGTCCGCTCCTGTCCATTCTCACTCCACTCCATCAGTCCCACCGTCACACAGCCACTCTCCACGTTCCTGCCCCTCAGCAATTCCTTCTCCACCAGATAACTGCCATCAACAAGTAAACTCCTGACCTTGCTTCCCCCATCACTCCACCCCATGTACAGCACAACTCTTCCACAGAACTGCCTACACTGTCTTCATTCCTTGCCTGCCATCTGTTTTCCTCCCACTTATTATGAAACACCTCAAACCTACGAAATTGTTCAAATAGTAACGAACCTCTGTATAACTTTTACCTAGATCACTAATTGTTTACAATATGTGTATTTGCTTTGTCTTTGTCTCTCTTATTTGTGTCTACAAATAAGAGAATATATACATGTATACTCTTACACCCCCGCTGAACCTTTCGATACTTCATGGTACTATGACAGGTATGACGATACCTCACCTCTGTGCCAGTTATTAAACTACTGCCCCTCAGCTCCAAACCCCCTTCTCTATCCTCCGCTCTGTGATGCTGGGTCTGGGACGGTTCTGTTGGAGCCAGACCACTTAGGTTCAAATCCTAGCTCACTCACCAGCTGTGTCATCTTGGGCAAGTTATTTGAGAGTCCTGCACCTCAGTTATCTCTTCGTAAAATAGCATAAGGATGCTGCGAGGATTAGATGACTCATCCAGGTCAAAGGTTAGGGTGGCACACAGCCCCCAGTAAGTGCATGATAAACACTAGCTCTTGTCATCACTGCTGCTGCGTATTCCAAGAGGCAATTTTTTCATCCATCACATTTCTCAGTAATTTGCAATCTCTTTTTCCTCAGTCATTCGGAAATGCTGAGGGGAAAACAGGGACTTACCACCTTCAGTCACTAGAAAGCTAATGGGTAATAATGCAGAGGGACCTGGTAAACATTTTACTCCCTCGAGGCTCAAACAAGCACAGACCAGCCAGGCGGGCTGAGTCCTGCCAAGTCTCCTACCCCGAGGCTCTGAATCAGTCAGAGACCACGCTGTGCCCTCGTTCCTCACCTCACACTTTCGATCCGCTTCGGAGATATTGAGGTTGTTTATGTTCTGCTCAATGGTTTTGTATGAGTGCTTCTTCTTCGGCTTTGGAGCCTTTTTGGTTGTTCCCATTTCGGCAGCACTTGCATCTAGAAGAAGGAACAAGATTGTGCACTGCAAAGATTGTTTCAGAGCATGTAACTGAACTTATTATTATTTCAAGTTCTTCAAAGCCCTAAAGAGTGGTTACAATTTAAACATGAGCAATTCTTTCCAAGAAGGCACATCTAATCTGCAGTTTAGGGAGAAACATAACTACAGATTAATTATTTGGCTTCAATACAAGTCAATTCTCAAAGACCCCGAATCGGACGCTCTCGTATTAGTGATATTTACTCAACCTTGACTAAACAATATCTAAAAGCTTTCATAAAGCCCTCCTCTTTTTCCAAGAGCATAACACGAGTGTTTGTCTTCTCATGTGAGACCACATACAATTCTGGAAATGTCCATGTCTTCAACAGACTGAGATACTTGATTTCTTGGGACTTCTTCCCAGTGTTTCACTCAACTAACCATCTCCCAGCCCTAGAAGAAGCCAAGAGAATTCCAACCCCAACCGACATACCTGCACCCCGGCACTCGGCTTCTTCGAGGGACGGAGCATCTTTGCCCAGCCCCCCCAGGACCCTGTACACGTCAGCGTGCACCGCGTCCACACGCACAGCGTAGATCTTGGTACTGGCGTCCAGCGTGCCAGCAGCCACCTGGCAAACAAGCAGAGCTGTGCTAGGAGGGCCCCAAGGAGGCACCTGTGAGCAGGCAAACCACGGCAAGCTGCACACAAGATTTATTTACTTGCCCTTCAGAAAAAAATGACAAAGATCCCCCTAAGACTGAAAGGGAATAACAAGATACAAGCGACAATCTTCTCTCACTTCATCAGGTTAGGAAATAAAGACGCTTATGTGTTTGTAGGATTCAATTATTGTGTTATGCTAAATATTAGAAATAAGCATCATTACTTTAGATGCAAGAGAAAGAAAATATCCTCCTTACTTTAAAGTTGGTAGGTTCGGTGTCTTTCTGTTTAAGAATCTCGGACATAAAATCAATCAAGTGCAAGCCAAAAGCATTCTTGGTAGTGATTTTCTGAAAACAGAAAATTGCAGAAAAGTTTGTAAATAACGCTACCTGGGCAGAAGCAGTTAAGTTTTTACACAGGAATATCCTACATCTTGCCACTTATCCTGATTCCCAGAAACACTTGGCCACACAGCCAAATGCACACATTCCGAAGGCCCAGACAGTGATGGCGCAAAGTCCCCAGGTGGTCACTGTGTGTGCCCTGCTCTCAGCCCCACTCGGGGCAGCTCTCTGAGACACTATTCTCATCCTCGTTTTACCAAGAAGGACCCCAAGGCAGAGTGGCGCAGTCATTTGCCAATCCGTGGAGCTTGGCCATGGCAGAGTCAGTATGCCGACTCAGGCACTGCAGCTCCGGAACTCCCACTGCAATCCCTACGCCATGCTGTCACTCCAGATACACCGCAGGAGGCAGGCAACCTCGGTCACAGGAAACAGAACGAACTGGAAAACATCCTATGAAGGCCACTGGAGAACAGAAGTACACAGTCCCCTCTGAGATACCTGAAACTCAGAGCTAGAGCTCGGCAGATATGAATGTCAGTATTAGTGCATGCAGCCACTGTTTAAAAAAAATGAAGTGACAGCAATGAAGCAGGTCTGGTTAAGACCAGGGCAAACTGGGCCAAAGGGAAAGGTCAAAACTGACTGTGTTTTAAAACTTCAACTTCCATATGAGACCAAGGGAAGAGTTGTCTATTTGGTACAGGATCTATATTTTCTAAACAGTACAACTCTACAGTCAGTTGGTTCAAACACCACAATTACATGGAATTTTGAATAGGAAGTGAGATAAGGTAGGTTAGTATAGGCTAAAGTGAAATAGTGACAC
>PVKY010002086.1:0-27605 GCA_004027775.1 Bradypus variegatus | reverse complement strand
AAAACTATAGAGGCAAAACAAAACAAACAGAACAGAACAATATTCCCAGAGACGAAAGAGAAGAAAGGAAGCTTTCCCTGGAGGTGAAACATTTGCACAAAAAGTGCAATCTTAAAAATTGTACCATATATCCAAGACAAGAATCAGATGAAGAACTCAAAAATCTTGTCAGTTAAACACAGGCTATTCAAAAGCTCTAGAATAAGTTGAACCAAGCATCAAAGAAGAGCCTTAACACAAAGCTAATCAACAATACAACCTCAGGCAAGAGAGAGAAACTTACCTTCGGAGCAAACTCATCAAGATTATCAGATGCCTAGACATCAGTAGGAAAAAATACAAGCCATACAAAGGAAGATATGGCCCAGTCAAGGGAACAAATTAAAAAGTCACAGGAAACACAGAATTTAGAAAAACTAATCAAAGATGTTTAAACAAACCTCCTAAATCAATTCAAGGAGATGATGGAAAATCTGCCTAAAGAGATAATGGATATTAAGGAGCATAAAGAAGAATTTGAAATTATAAAAAGAAATATAAAAAATTATGGGGTACTGGAATAGCTAGAAGGAAACACCTTAAACTGCCAAACTGCAACCCAGTGGCCTTGATTCTTGAAGACAACTGTGTAACTATACGGCTTACATGGTGTGACTGTGATTGTGAAAACCTTGTGGCTCATACACCCTTTATCTGATGTATGGATGGATAAGTAGAAAAATGGGGATAAACACTAAATAAAAAATAGGGTGGGCTCAGGGGGATGGAATGATTTGGGTGTTCTTTTTTACTTTTATTTTTTATTCTTATTTTTATTCTTTTTGGTGTAAAGGAAAATGTTCAAAACTTAATTGTGGTGATGAATGCACAACTATATGATGGTACTGTGAACAGTTGATTGTACACCATGGATGACTGTATCGTATGTGAATATATCTCAATAAAACTGAGTTTTAAAAAACTTTTTAAAGAATTAGGGGAATAAAAGGCACAACAGAAGAGGTTAAAATACACTAGAGGCACATAATAACAGATATGAACAGACAGAAAAAAGAAATAGTGAACTAAAAGATAGGACAGTTGAACTCTTAGAGAAGAACAGGTAGAGAAAAGAATGGAAAAAAATTGAGCAGGGTCTCAGAGAATTAAATGACAGTATAAAGCAAACAAATATACTTGTCATAGGTGTCCCAGAAGCAGAAGAGAAGGGAACAGGAGCAGAAAGAATATTTGAGGAAACACTGGCCCAAAATTCCCCAACTCTTCTGGAAGACATAAATATATATGACCAAAAGTGCAACATATTCCAAACAGAATAAATCCTAATAGACCGCTCCAAGACACATACTAATCAGAATGTCAAGTGCAAAAGATAAAGAGAGAATTATGAGAGCAGTAAGAGAAAAATGATTCATCACATACAAGGATCTACAATAAGGCGGTGTCAATTTATCATCAGAAACCATGCAGGTGAGAAAGCAGTGGCATGATATATTTAAGGAATTGAAAGTGAAAAATTGCCAGCCCCAAATTTTTTAGCCAGCAAAACTGCACTTCAAAATAGAGAAAGAGTTTTAAATATTCATAAACAGAAACTGAGAGAGTTCATCAACAAGAGACTTACTCTGCAAGATATACTAAAGGGAGTTCTGCAAGCTGAAAGGAAAAGATAGGAGAGCATGCCTTGGAGTAGTGTGAAGAAATGAAGATTGGCAGTAAGGGTAACTAAAAGGGTAAAAAGAGAGACACAAAAAAAAGATACAACATATAAAAAACAAAGGATAAGAAGGCTGAAGTAAGTACTGCCTTTACAGTAATAATATTGAACGTTAATGGATTAAACTTCCCAATCAAAAGATACAGATTGGCAGCATGGATTTTTTTTAAAAGCATGATGCAACTATATGCTGCTTACAAATGCTAACCAAAAAAGAGCTGAGGTAGCTATACTAATATTGAACAAAATAGATTTTAAATGTAAAACTCTCATAAAGGACAAAGAAAGAAGAATACTGTATGTTAATAAAAGGAGCAATAGGAAGAAATTACAGCCATAAACATTTATGCACCTAACCACAGTGCTCCAAAATACATGAGGCAAACAATGGCAAAACTGAAGGAAGAAATAGATGTCTGTACAGTAACAGTTGGAGACTTCCTACACCACTCTCATCAACAGACAGAATATCTAGACAGAGGATCAATAAGAAGACAGAAAATTTAGATAATATGATAAATGAAATAAATCTAACAGACACATACAGAACATTGCACCCCATAACAGCAGGATATACATTCTTCTCAAGTGCTCATGGATCATTTTCCAGTATAAACCATATGTTGGGTCCCAAAACATGTCTCAATAAATTCAAAAAGCCTGAAATTATACAAAGCACATCATAATAAAATGAAGCTCGCTATCAATAACAGGTGGAGAACTGGAGAATTTGCAAATATATGGAATTAAACAAAACACTCTTAAACAATCTGTGAATCAAAGAAGAAATTGCAAGGGAAATCAGTAAATATCTCAAGACAAATGGAAAAGAGAACAAAGCATATCAAAACTTAGGAAATGTAGTGAAAGTATCTAAGCTAAGAGAGAAATTTATAGACCTAAATGTTTACATTAAAAAAGAAGAAAAAGCTAAAATTAAAGATCTAACTGCACACCTACAGGAACTAGAAAAAAAACAGCAAATTAATCCTAAAGCAAGCAGAGGGAAAGAAATAACAATGATTAGAACAGAAACAAATGAAATTGAGAATAAAAAAAAATAGAATTCACAAAACCAAAAGTTGGTTCTCAGAGGAGATCAGTAAAATGGACAAACCATTAGCTAGACTGACAGAGAGGGGAATGGGAGGGAGGCGGGGAGGGAGAGATGAGATGCACATAAATAACATCAGAAATGAAAGGGGGTACATTACTACTGACCCCACAGAATTAAAAAGTTTCATAAAAGTATACTATGCACAACTGTATTCCAACAAATTAGACAACTTTAATGAAATGGACAAATTCCTAGAAACACACAAACAACCTATACTGACTCAAGAAGAAATAGAAGACCTCAACAGACCTATTATAAGGAGAGATTGAATCAGGCATCAAAAACTTCCCAACAAAGCCCAGGACCAGAAGGCTTCACAGGGAAATTCTACTGCTCATTCCAAGAATTAATACCAATCCTGCTCGAACTCTTCCAAAAAAACTAAAGAGGAGGGAACACTACTTAACTAATTCTATGAGTTACCCTAAAACCCAGGTCAGAGAAATATGCTATAAGAAAAGAAAATTACAGATAAATTTCCCCCTGAATGCAGATGCAAAAATCCTTAGCAAAATACATGCAAATCGAATCTAACTGCAGATTAAAAGAATTATACCCCATGATCAAGTGAGTTTTATCCCAGGTATACAAGGGTGCTCAACACAAGAATATCAATTAATGTAATAAACCACATTAACAAAATGAAGGGAAAAAACAACATGCTCATCTCGATTGACACCAAAAAGGCATTTGACAAAACCCAGCAATCTTTCTTGATAAAAACACCTTGAAAAATAGGAATAGAAGGAATCTTCCTCAATATAATAAAGATTATATATGAAAAACCCACAGCTAACATCACTATGGTGAATAAGGTGAAAGACTGAAAACATTCTCTCTAAGTTCTGGAACAAGCAAAGGATGCCTACTGTCACCATAGTTATTCAACATTGTGCTAGACATTCTAGCCAGAGCAGTTAGGCAAGAATAAGAAATAAAAGGCATCCAAATTGGAAAGGAAGAAGTAAAACTTTCCCTTTTTGCAGATGACATTATCCCATGTATAGAAAGTCCCCAAAAATATACAACAAATCTACTAAAGCAAAATAGTGGTATACAAGACCAACATGCAAATATCTATAGGATTTCTATGCACTAGTAATGAGCAATCTAGGGAGGAAATAAAGAAAAAAATCCATTTACAACAGCAACTAAAAGAATAAAATATCTAGCAATAAGTGTAACCAAGAATATAAAGGACTTGTACACAGAAAATTACAAAACATTGCTAAAAGAAATCAAAAAGACCTAAATAAATGGAAGGATATTCTGTGTTCATGGATTGGAAGACTAAATATTGTTAGGATGTCAATTCCACCCAATTTAATTTACAGACTCAATGCAATCCTAATCAAAATCCCAACAGCCTACTTTGCAGAAATGGAAAAGCCAATTATCAAATTTGTTTGGAAGGATAAGGGACTGAAAATAGCCAAAAACATCTTTAAAAAGAAGAACAAAGTTTGAGGACTCACACACTTCCTAACTTTAAAGTATATTACAAAGCTACTGTCATCAAAACAGCATGGTACTGGCACAAGGATAGAGAATTTGACCAGTGGAATCAAACTGAGAATTCAGAAATAGACTCTTACATCTATGATTTTTGACAAGGGTGTGAAGCTCACTCAATAGAGAGAGAACAGTCTCTTCAACAAACGGTGCTGGGAAAACTGGATATCCTTATGCAAAAGAATGATGGCAGACCCCTACCTCACACCATATATAATAATTAACTCAAAATGGATCAAATACCCATATATAAGAAGCCAATCTATAAACTCCTAGAAGAAAACATAGGGAAGCATCTTTAGGACCTTGTTTTAGGCAATGGTTTCTTAGACTTAACAACAAAATAAAAAAAAATATATATATAAAGGATTTCACCAAAATTAAGAACTTTTGTGCATTAAAAAACATCATCATGAAAGTATAAAGACAACCTACAGAATAGAAGATGATATTTGGAAACCACATATCTGATCAGGATGTAATATCCAGAATAAGAATATATAAAGAAATCCTAGAACTCAACAATAAAAAAACAAAAAACCTAATTTAAAAATGGACAAAAGACTTGAATAGACATTTCTCCAAAGACAAAATACAAATGGCTAAAAAGCCAATTAAAGATGCTTATCATCACTAGCTATTAGGAAAATGCAAATAAAAACCACAATGAGATATTATTTCACACCTACCAGAATGGCCACTATTTAAAAAAAAACAAGAAAACTGTAAGCCATGGCGAGGATGTGGAGAAATAGGAACGTGCATTCATTTCTGGTGGGAATGTAAAGTGAAGCAGCTGCTGTGGAAGACAGTTTGGCAGTTCCTCAGGAAGCTAAATATAGAACTACTATATGATTCAGCAATCCATTACCAGGTATGCACCCATGAACTGAAAGAGTGACTTGAACAGATACATGCACGCCAATGTTCACAGCAGCGTTATTCACAATTGCCAAAATATGGAAGCAACACAAGTGTCCATCAACCAAAGAATGGATAAACAAAATTTCCTTATACTTACAAAGGAATACTATTAGCCATAAAAAAGGAATGGAGACCTGATGTAGGTGACAACATGGATGAACCCTGAAGACATCATGTTGAGTGAAATAAGCCAGACACAAAAGGACAAATGTTGTATGATCTCACTGCTACGAACTAATCATACTAGGCAAACTCACAGAGTTAAAATCTAGAATATAGGTTAACAGGAGATAGACTTGGATTAGAGAATGGGGAGTTGATGCTTAATTTGTAAGAAATCTCTATTTAGGCTGAAGGTAAAGGTTCGGAAATGGGTGGTAGTGAGGGTAGCACATTATTGTGAGAGCAATCAGCAGCACTAAGCAATATGGGTGAAGGCGGTTAAAAGAGGAAACTTTAGGATGAATATATTATTAGAAAAAAATTAAAAGATAGAACATGGGATTATACAACACAGTGAACCTTATTGTAGATGATGAACTATAATTAGTACAAGAATATTCTTTCATGAATTATATAATAAGTACACAATACTGATGCAAGGTGGTAATAATAGGGCAGTATATGGGGGAGAAATACACCTAAAGTAAATAATGGATGATAGAGCTATTTTAATAATCTTTCATCAACTGTAAAAAAGGTTAACTACTGTTAAAAAAAATAGTACAATTATTTTTTTAAGAATGCACCATCAGTTATAACAAATGTTCCACACCAGTGCAAGGTGTTGGTGTTGGGGAAGTATACGGGAATCCTGTATTTTATGCGTGACTGTTTTGTAAACTCACAACTTCTCTAGTAATTAAAAAAAAAAAGCTTTATTCTAAGGGGGATCAAAGACTTCACTACACTGCCCAAGGCGATCCATAGCACAAAATAAGAATTCCTCCGTACAGAATGACAGCTCCTAGACAGAAGGTGCCTTGGTCCCTGAATGACTGTATGGTCTTGCAACATGGGGGCGAAGGCCATTAAGGGTCACACTTTTTTGAAATGAGTGAAAAAGAACCTCTATTTGTTAAACTACTGAGACTCTGAGGATCATTTATAATACAGGGCCAGTCCACGTGACCATAGGGGAAGGGGAGGGGAGGGCAAACCTCTTAGCTTACGTTGACTTTGGACTCACCCTTACTCTCCAACTGCCCTTATAGCCACAAAAGATGGAAAGCCCTGCATGCCCTCCCCTCTCCCCAACCTTCTACTGTCCAAATGCTCTCCAACCTTCAAGACCTGGCTCAAAGGCCATTTCCTCCAGGAAGTCCCTGTGCCTCCTCCCCTCTGTGATCCCTCACAGAACTTACTGCTCCTGACCTGGACCACAAAGGACAATCAAACTCGAGTTACAGCTATCAGATAGTGAGCTAACCAGGGAAGGGAAGTTGGGTACATTCCCTTCCCATCCCCTAACCTGACACCCCACCCCACCCCTACAGTGGGCCTAGTCCAGAGATGCCCGGACACGGTCGGACCAGTAAAGGTTTGCTGTAGGGAAAGAGGTGGGGAGTCAGGGAACTGCCTGTTTGATCCAGCTCTATCCCCGAGGGCCTGGTCCTTGGGAAACATGTGTTTAAGACGCGGGGCAGGGGACTTAGGGCTTTCCCATATCGAGGTCCCAGTTTCCCGCTCTCTGAGACTGTTTTTGCCCAGTCTGGATTTCCAGCCAATTTATATTATCTTCTAGGTCTCTACAGTTTTATCAGCCAGACAAGACTGGAAGTCACGTAGGGGTTAAAAACATGAGTCCGCTACAACCCTGGTGAAGGAGACCTCTTCCTGAGGCCCCACACTGAGTCAGCCTCTTTGTACCACAACTCTGGAAAGCCACTCCCTCCATCCACCCTGCTTCCTCTCCCACCCCACCCTACCCCACCCACCCACACACCCAAACAAGCATTTGGAGCCTCTGCCCTTGAGCAGGGAACACCCATCTTCTCTGCACAGCTCTGGAAAAGCCAGGCTGCTCCCTGGACAGCTGCTGTGCCTTGGGGGGGTGGGGACAGGGGAGGCAGCTCTTTGGCCTCTACTTCAGAAAGTGTCTCTGTCAGCCAGGATCCTTTTGTGTCAAGAATAGAGATGAAGTGTGCTTGAGTAATAAGGGTACCTTGTCTCCCTTCAGGTTATCTTGCAACACCCCCAGCCCCTGCCCTGAACACTGCTGTTGCCACTCCCTCTCCCCCATCAAACCAGGCACCAGAGATCATTATTGCTCCATCAAACCAGGCACCAGAGATCATTATTTTTAGTAACATTAACTCCACTTGTCTTTGGGCAACATGACACTTTCAGAGCCCTGCCGCACACAGATGATTCATTCATTCATTCATTCATTCATTCATCTGTTCTGGCAACAACACTCCTGGTGCTCTGCCACACGCCAGGACCAGTGCTAAGGGTGGGGACAAAGTGATGCATCAGATTCAGCTCCTGCCCTCAAGAAGCTCCCAGTCTGGTGAGGGAGGTGGAACAATAAACAGAAACAGTAAGTTCTTCGAAAGCACCGGCAGCTCCAGATGCCTGGGGAGGCAGGATGTAACCCCAGGCTGAGGAAGGGTGTATGGTTGGGAAGGCTTCCTGGTGGAGTGGCTCCTGTCCCGGGAGTGAATCAGGTGGAAAGAGAGAGACTCCTGAACCATAGAATCACTAGATCTTGGATTCATCAAAGGGAAGACTCACAGACTCCTAAAATCATTTCAATCAACATCTATTTATTATGCCAGACACTGTGCTGGCTAAAGAGGTCTCAGAAGTAAATGTTTCTCACATCCCAAAGCTAGCCCTCCCCTTGAGGGACAGGCTGGCTCTTCCAATTCCAGGGACCTAGGGAGAAGGCTGTCTGAAGAAACCCTGGATGCCAGAGTGAAGGGCGTACCCCTCGTCGTGGTGATAAAAGAGGGCTGTTCAATTGGGATCTTCCAGGACAGACAGTGGCACTCTGGGAGGGGATCCACTTCCCTGTAGCTGCATGACTGGTCATCCCAGTGGCCAGAGCTCTGTCGACTTGAGTCAGAGTCAAACAAGATGGGATTTGGGGGTGATGGCCTCTCTCCCTAACAGGTTCCACCCTCCCAAGGGTGAGAATAGAGCCTCTCCTTCTAAATTACATCCTCCAGCTATTCTCTCATAGCCCTGTGTATTCTCCCTTCAGAGCCCATATTTCAGCTTTAATTAGAGATGCATTTATATATTTCTTTCTCTCTCCTCTAGTAGATTGTCACCACCTTGAGGACGGGAACCACACGTTGTGTCCACTACTGTATCCACAGTGCAGGGCAGAGGATCAGACACAAAGCTGGTAATAAAAGACATGTTGAAATGATTTGAGACTGATGGGTGGACGGGGAAGGACAGTCCAGAAAAGGAAGGACAGTCTAGTGGTCATCTCATTTCATTTAACAGAGAGGGAGACTGGGCCTGGAGAGACAATGGAGTTGCACAGGGATAAAGGTGCATATAACGGTGTTGGAGGGGGTGCGGGGTACACAGGCCAGACTCTCGTGAGGCAACACAGACACAGAAAGGCATTCACGGTCTTGGGCCCCAAGATGCCCCAGCCTGAAAACATTCCATTCCTTCCAGAATTCCTCCCTCCCCGCCCCAGGGTCCTTCCCCCATCTCTGAGCCCAGAAGCTCCGCCCCCAAATCTCACCCCAGCCCCTCCCGGTACCACAGCTGCCTTCTTGAGGCTGCAGCCTTCCTAATCCAGAGTTGCAGGGGGAGCACAACCCCGACTGCCTTCTCTCCCATTGTGCATACCAGAACTGCCTAACTGCCCAACTGCCGGAAAGGGCCAGAGGGGAGGGGAGGAGAGGAGGAATGGAGCAGCAACCGTTTTGCCGGGCGGGAAGAGGGGCGGGACGGGGTGGGGTACGGGGGGGGTGCTTTCGTCGTTACCGGAGCTACAGGACCTGCAACACGACTGCACAACCTTAGCAGCTAATCCGTGCAGGGTCAGCCTTGAGAGGGAAAGCACAGAGCCAACCCGGTGAGCCCAAGCATTTCTCGGTTAGCACCAGGTCTGCTCCGGTCAGTAGGAGGGCATCCCCGTTAGCAAAGGGTCAGGCCGGGTCAGACCACGGTCACCCCTATTAGTGTAGGGTCATCCTTTCAAGCGCTGGGTCGGCCGAGTTTGGAGCAGGATCTTCCCGGTCAGCAGAGTCAGGCTCGTTAACGGAAGGTCAGCCCCGGTTGGGGCCGTGTCGCCTCCGTTAGCGTAGGGTCATCTCTGTTAGCAAAGGATGAGTCCCTGTCAGCGCAGGATCAGCTCCAGCTAATTTGGGATCAGCGGCGCCCCCAGGTGGCTGGGGCCCGCCGGCGCGCGGGATCCGGGGTCGGAGAGGGTTTCATGTACCTGGGTCCGGAGCTCTCCGCCCTCGCTCCTCTAACACTCTGGCAGGAAGCCTCTGGAACTCGGGTCTGGGCCTCGCCCTTTAGGAATCGCTTCTGCTTCAGAATATTCTTTGCACGCGTCTGTGGGACGCTTTCTGCTCACAGAACTCAATTTGGGTGCGCTGAGCGCATGTGAGACCCGGAAGCCGAGATGTAGGCGGAAAGGAGTCACCCCACCCGGAAAAATCCAGCCCCAGCTCCAGGGGGAGCAACACAGAGCCACGGCCCGCCCCCGCCCCCTCGGGTCTCAGTCTGCAGACACCCACCCTGCGGATTTGTCTCCCAGAGCTCAGGTCCACCCCCTCAGCCTTTGGGTACTTCCAACTGCAAACACCACAATTTCTTAAATATTCAAGTTTGATCTCCAGCAGGGACATTTTGGGAGGAGGCAGAGCCACAGCCCACTCCCCACTCAGGCTTTGGGACATTTGTACCCCAGACCCAGACCCCACCACCCACCCCTTCATGCAGGTTCCTGGTGTTCCTCTCCTGCGACGTGGCCCTGCCTCTCCACACCTCCCCCCAGCACTCAAGCACACAGGGGTGGGCTTCCCAGAAAGAAGAGTGGGGCATGGGGTCAGGGTGAACAGAGACAGAAATAAAAGGGAGTTGGGATAGAGGGTCCCTTCCACATTTGGGGCCGGCCTCCTACCCCACACCACCCCATCCCAGGGCCACCACAGAGACACAACGAACAGGGCTGAGAGCTCCGCAGGCTGCGAGGTGGCAACTGGCTGTCACGCTCACCCACACCCCCTCCTCCACAAAAGAAGTAAGTGGGGTGGAGGACCAAGGCATCCACGGAGACTTCTCTCCAGTCCTGCCAGGGAAGGAGAAGAGTCCTGGGCGAAGCTCCTCGCACCCAGAAATGAGGCAAGTCAACTTCCAGTAGTTGGTCCGCAGTGGAAGCTCTGAGGCCACCACCTGGGCTGGGTCTCCCAGGTCCCCACAGAGCCTGTCCCACATCCTCACTGCAGAGGGATTGCTGTGCGAGGAAAGAAAAACTTTCTGCCTACTAGGAGGAGCTGGCAGTCACTGACCCTAGACCCAGAAGGCGCTGGGCTAACATATGCCAGCTCTCTTTCTCAGACAGAGAAACTCAGGTCCAGTGAGGGAGAAGTATTCGCCCAAGGTCACAAGACTCAGGGCCGGGGCTAGAATCAGAAATCTTCTCCCCTCCTCCCCTTGCCCCCTCCTAGTATTAGATAAATCATCATCTCCACGGTAGGTCAGAAGATGAGGGCCATGGTGAAGAGAAAAGGGGCACTAAAGCCATGGTATCTTCCAAGGGTAAGTAGAATTCAGAATTCCTAATGCCGTCCCTTGCCCCCCTTTCCCACCATCCCTTCCCCGCCACACTCACATACACACACACACACACAGCCTCTCCTTCCTTCAGGAATCGCTTCTGCTTCCGAATATTCTTTGCAAACATCTTTGGGGCTTTCTGCTCACAGAATGCAATTTGGGTGGATGAGCACATATGAGACCCTGAATCCAAGATGCAAGTGAAGAGGAGACATGTCACTAGAAAAAGCCAGCCCCAGCTCCAGGGAAAGGGACTTCTGAGCCCAGCCCACCCCCAGGCCCTGAAGCTCACTGGCACATCTGACCCAAAGTCACGGCTCAGGCCTAGACAGCCTGGAAATTTCTGGTTTATTCTATGCTCTTTTTTTAAAGAGCTAGAGATGGGAGGGGCACAGCAAGCAAGCATTGGAACAGCCAAGCGGACCAACCACCAACACACTCATAAAAGCAGGAAGAGAAGGAGGCTACCGCCTCTGGAAATCCGAAGGGAAAGAGGAGAATTTATTCTCAAATTCTGACCATTCCCCTAAACCCCTTTCTCACTGCCAAGGGAGCCTGCTAGAACCAAATGTGCTGTGTGTCCTGGTGCTGCATGGCTTGGGGAACTCAGTGGAATGGCGCGCCTGACACTCTTGCTAGCCTACCACCTCCTTTCCCCCCGTGTGTCGCTCACCTAAAGGCAATCTATTTCATGCCCTGATTTATCAGAAAATTGTCTTCCCTCCTGTACCTTGATCTAAGCTTTCCTCCCATACTGCCTCCGGGAAGGATTCAGAAGCATGCACAAGCCCAGCTGACACTTGAGATTTGTGTAGAGTACAAAGAGAGATGCTGGGTTTCAAGTTTCCTTAAGATATCTGATCGATTGCCTTAATTATCCATGTTGGTGCAACAGAGGCTGCAGGGTCCAAATACACATGCAGGATCCTGCTGAGCAACTTTGGACAACCCTCCCCCTTCTCTAGACTTCAGTTTCCCCATCTGTACAGTGGTTCTGCTGAAACAACATAGATCCATCCATTCCTATCCCCAAGTAAGCTGCAAGGGCTGGACCATGTGGGGAAGAGGAGGAAGCAGAAGCCAGCAGGAGCCAGCCAACCCCACTGGGGGTCAAATCACTGTGCCCCTCAGCGCTTTACTTGCCCATTTCCAGCCTTGTCTGATGTGGGGAAGGAAGTAGGGAGAAGGTGAACTGGTCCAGTATTTGCTAGGGAATGGAGGAAGAGGCTGGGAACTCAGGCCTCCTCCACCCCACCCCAGCAGGAACGATTCCTAACCCTCCATCCATCCCAGACCTCCCCACCCACATCCCTCTAACTTCTGCCCCAGCTGCCCAAGGAGGGGAGTACACTCAGGGACTCATACCAAGCCAGTCACACATAAACATGTTGGTCCCCACACACACAGTCACTTACATTCCCAACCAAGCACAGCCACCCACACACACTAATACATCCCCTACCCTTTCACACACATGAACACAATCACAAACCCACAAATACCCAAAAAGCACACAAGCACCTACAGGATGTAATATCTGGAGCCATCATAATAAAGTAGAAATCTACATCCTTAACCCTTAAAACCTCCAAACTTTTTTGCCTCAAATGTGGTAATCGTTTGTTTTGACTTTCCTTCAGTTTGCAACTACCAAGTTAGAGAGCTTGTAATGACGCAAGGCAGACGTTCGCTGCTTGTACCTCCGGTGCAATGCCCAGCACACGACAGGTGCTCAATAAATATTTGTAGAAGGAAGGATGGAGCCAGAGAGGAGAGCGTTCTCCAAGGCTTGGGGCAAATTAATTCGCCTGTGTCTGATCCTCACTAGGTAGCTCCTCAGACAGGAAAACTGCTCCTGGCTACCGAATGAGCCCTGAGGCTGGCCTCACACTTTTCATAAAGTCAGCAGCAATAACCCAGGTGCAGTTACGCGGGTTCATTCAGCGCAGATCAGAGGTCAGAGCACCTGACTAGATAGGGCATATCAGAACCCGGAAGTGGCCATACAGTCCGTCTGCTCTCGCCATCCGGAAGATCCACGGGTTTGCAAATAGACGCTTGAAAGGATCCTCGATCCTTTAGTCTTCCTTGGGCTCCGCAAAGCGTGGCTGGCTGTGGCGGCCGGGGACGTCGTGAGCTGGGTGCGAGACCAGCGTTTCAGAGTCTCCAGCCCCGGGATCCGAATTCTTGTTTCGGGTCCAGGGTTTCGGCTTTTCTCCCTGGTTCTGCCACTTACCCACTGGGTGATCTCGGACTGGTCCTTTCCCTCCAAAGCGCGAGGTGGAGCCGTCCGATCCTCAGTACCCTCCAGCTTCCGCAGTCCGGGCCTCGCGCCTGCCCACTTTGCCTGAGATGATTCTTAGGAAAGCGAGCTCTATCCCCAAAAGACTGGACCGTTTGCATGGAACTCGCAGTTGAGACGCGAGGGCCCAGGAGAAGAGGCAGCCGGGAGAAAAGGCGCAGGCCAGGGTGGAGGCGGGGGGTGGTGGTGGGGGGGGTGGTTTCGGGACATCCAACCGAGGCCCGGTGCATCTGCATCTGAATGGGATGGGGCACCTAAGCCCAGGGGTTCCTACCACACGGACACCTGCTGGGGACAAGGGTTATAAAGCGAGGGCCCTCTGTAAGCCACGGCGAATTAACCTGGACAATAAGCCCCTCTCCTGTGAGCTCAGTCACCGCCCCTTCTACACATACTGTTCAGTGTCTACACAGATAACCCGAAATGCGCTTTTCGGATCTGAGGTGATTTCCAGGAATCGAAGGGGCGGATTTAATTTTTTTTCTTCCTCAAATAATTCGCCCTTTCCTGAACTAAAATCTACGCAATCACAATTCCGAAGATAACTTCCACCTGTGTAGACAAAAACACCCCGGAGGTAGCACCAGCCTGAAGCATTTTCCAACTTCGGGGAAATGACCACAGACCTCCAAGGCTCCGGCTTCCCAAGACAAAACGCGCGGGACCCCTGCAGCGGCGGCTGGGGACATCCTCTTGAGCCGCCCGACCCTGCCTGGACCGATGCTCGCGCCTCCGGAGCCGCGCTTCTCCGAGGAGCAGGGCCAGAGGGGAGGGGTGTACGCTGGGAACCTGCCGGGTCCCTCCGCGAGGGCGAAGTTGCGGCGAGGAGGCTGGCGTGGCCGGCAGGAGGACACCCAGCCGAGACCTCTGCCGCGAGGAGAAAGGTAAAGCAGTCGGCGGCGAGCGACTTCCGCTCCCAGTCCGCGTGGAGCGAAAGGAGGCCGCTCCGCCCCGACCCAGCACTCAACGCTAGGAGCAGAACAAGGGTCAGAAGCAACCCCGAGGTATTGACGCGGAGTCTAGCCCCGAGCGCAGGCACCAGTGGAGTCCGCCTACCTTTCCAAGCAATCCGAAGCCGCGGGGCCTCCGGCGCCGCCGCAGCCTCCCGCCGCACCGCCTGCTGCAGCCGGAAAGGAGGCGGTGCCCGCTCCGCCCTGCGCCGCGCCGCGCCCACCCGCCCGCCGGCGAAAAAATTCGTTCCCGAAACCAGAGCCCACAACCTCGGCAGCCGCTCTACAGCTTTCTCGACTGGTACTTGTCTGCGCTAACACTAATCAACAGACTAATTCTGCACCGAAACTCCAAACATCCTTTTTGCTGTGAAATTCCCTGACAGACGAAAAGCTCAGCAGGCCGAATTACCCTGCTCAACCCCTGCCCACCTTTAGTTCTTTCAACCTTTTTCCGAAATCTCAGAGGGCCAGCCCCAGGGACAAATATGGGCTGGGTCTGATCATCCCGGTTGGTCCTCCTACACGCACCCCCAGACCCTGGCCGAGACGACCTTTTGAACCACGAATCGAAACAATTTACGCGCAAATCCCAACTCGCCGCGCTTCTACTGGGCGGGATGCACAGAGTCCGAATTAAAACCTCGAATCCGGTCCGTTAAAGACCCTATGTAAGCTGCGTCCTCCCACCTCCCCCTGAGCACGAAACCTCACGAGACACGCTCCACACTCAAATCTTTTCTCCCTTTCTCTTGCAGAGTCCCTCTTTCAAACAGCGTCGGCGCCTTTATTCGCCTGACCCTGCGCGGAGGAAAACCCGCCAGGTCGGTCATTGTCCGTCCGCGACCGCCCCCGCCCCCGCGCCCCATCAGTGTCACAAAACGCCCCTTTCAACAGATTCCAAACCCTCTTCACCCAGGCTCACGGAGCCTTCAACTTCATTAAGTGCGCGCTACGGCGACGCTAGAGGAGGCGAAGTTTAAATAAACCGGAGCGGAGAGGTAGGAGGGCTGGGCCTGGGGAGAGTTCCCAGTTGAAGGGGAGAGAAAGAAGTGTTTTTGAAAAGGGGAATAAAGTCATCAGGGGAAAAGCGCTTTGTAACCACGAAGACGCGCCCGCTGTGGCGAGAACAAATTGGATATGGAGGGGAAGTGTCTGCCCCCGCCTCAACTCCGGCTCCTGGGTGGTCCCGGGAGCCCCAGGAGAAAGAAAGGAGGATGAGGAGGAATCGCGGCGGTGAAAATAATTAACCGCTTTAATTGGGTTGCAAGAGAGAAGTGGGGAGATGTGCCCCGATCACCCCAACCAAATCTCCCTCAATAAAATAAAATAAAATGTCTGCTCTTAGCCGCGACTGGAAAACATATTTCAGAGTTCGAGAACCAAGGCTGATCTTCACCAACCCTAGAAAGTAAATCTGCAAGATGGGAGGAAATTCTGCCCTGAAACACCCCTCCCCCTCCTGCAGCCTCGGGCCTCCCGGCGCCGGATGAAAAGGAACGAAATTAAACGAAATGAAGTGAAATTGACCAGTGAAATTCGCCAATTTTCTTCCCTTTTAAACTGTCCGCGCTCGGCAGCACTCTATGGACCCGAGGCCGATTTCTTGGCATTTTTTTTCTCACCTCCCGAGACGAAGGTGTGCCCTGGATATTTTCTTATTATTGTCACCGATTGCTGGGGGCTGTGGGGAGGGCAGAGACTCAGCTGCCTCCACCCTAGCCTCGATATAACCCACAAGAGCCCATGGGAAATGAAATGGCTTCTGTTTCTCTTCCCAGGACGCTGTCCCCCTAAGTGAACCTCCTTAAATGAACACCCACCCTGCAGAAGCACCGACTGTGCCCACGGGATCTGGAAAAAAAAAACAAAAACAAAACCCAGGAGGACTCTACTGAAGAAATTCCACAACACCCTCATTCTTCTCCTTGCCCTTCCCTCCAGTTCTGCTCCCAAGAGGGCCCTTGCCAGCCCCTAAGGCACAGATTCTCCCACACACATACAGACCTAAAGGAGCCCCAAATAACAAACGCTCTCTCTTCTCCCCTGTCCTCCACTTCTGGAGTCTCCACAGCTTCCTCAGCAACTTCCTTTCTGGGTATTTTTCAAACCAAGTTGGGCATCAGTGCTTCTCTGGACCTCAGTCTTCAGCCGTGACTCTATCTGGCCCAGGTTAGCCTTCTTGAAATTGGCCTTCTTGGCCCACTGGGAAATTGGGATGTGTGTCATGGGTCTGGGCTGCAAGCTCCCTAGAAGCTGCTGGAAAGGCACATCTCACTCTTCCCTAATCCTGTTACATTTATCCCTTTCTGATACAGACCTTTGGACCCACACATAGATACCCACCATGCAATATGCTCAGGTAAATTCACACACACACACACACACACACACACACACACACACACACACACAGAGGAGTAGCAGCGGTGGAAGTGCCTCATCAATCTACCCACCATCAGGGATGAATTCTGCCGACTTAGTTTACACTCTTCTAGACAGGAAAAACCAAATAATAAAAATCTTTTACTCATGGCTCCAACCTAATATCTGGGGGTAACATATTCACAATAAATGAGATCATGTCATGACAGAGTGCTTTATTGAGAGCAAACACACATATACACACACTGTCACATTCACACTTCCTCCAGTGAAAAGAAACCAAGCTCAGAACAACGGCAGCCAGAGACCATTATCCCAAAATCGACATTCCCTCCTTTTTACCAATTAACGGAACCTTACTCATCCTGGATCACTTTTGTAAATGGTGGGAAGGTTGCTCACTGCATTCAATCTTCCTCCAGTCCCACAGTCTCTCAAGATGGAGGAGAGGGCACCTCACCTCCGGCAAAACGGTATGCGTTTCATTTATAGTATGTACCGGAGCCGTGACTCTCCACTGGTGAATGGAGGAGGGTGCGGTAATCCTGCCGTAGCTCTGCTGCTATTCCTGATTCTAACCCTTTCTATAGGGGTCTCCCTCCTTCCCGCCCCCCCCTCCTACTGTTGGATCCCAGCTAAAAAGGCCTCTATGGCTTCTCTCTGCCCACCCCCTCAAGGTCTCTGCATCTGAGTCTGTAACTGTCTTCTTCCTTTCCTATCTGTCACTTGTCTCCCTACCCTCGCCCTCTGCGTGTGCCTGTTTTCTGTGAAGATTGAGCTGCCTCTTCCTGCACCTCCTCTTTCTTGTCTGTGATCTCAGCGGAATGCAAGAGCTGAGCAACCATCTTTGCTTCACCCAAAGCATCACCTCTCACCCAACATGCATGGGAGTCTGACCACTGGGAGTCCCAGACACAGAAAGGGAGCTGGGTGGCTCCGTGGGCTCATGGAGGACTCCAGCCAGCCTAGTGGATTTGCACTGAGGCAGCAGGTTCTGGCCATGAATATACCATGGCTCAAAGGTTGGAAAGAATTAAGCTAACAGAGGGAGCCCCCACTACTCTCTCTTTTCGCTCAGGGTGCACCCCTCCATCTGGAAGAGAGGTTTTAGAGACCCCAATTCAAGACCTTCACTCTGAGCATTCCATGTGTGGGAATTGGGGAAGGGTGGTGAGCCCAAAGAAGGCCCTACAGTGGCCAAAGACAAACCGCACTCCTCTTACAAGCACACACACAGTGACAGAGTGACAAACACACACAGAGACTCACATTCAAGACACACATAGAAAGAAAAACACAGATATCACACCCAAACATAAATCATACACTTCATAAAAGCCCCTCTCCCCTGAAACACAGAGGGTTGCAGAATATGCATCAAGACTCATTCACCTCCTACTATACTTAACAGACAGTATCCATGGGCACTGGGCACCCAGTTCTGCCCAGGGCATGCTAAAGCTCAGCTAGAAGGAAATGAGACTCTCCAGGTGCATTTGAAACAAGACCCCTCTGCCAAACCTCAGGCAAAATCTTCCTAAGACCAGAGTGAAAATGAAACATGGAGGGGTCACAGGCTTCCCAGAGTCCTGGTCCCATTAGCAGCATGAAAGCCAGGGTCACAGTGTCCCTTGCACTCAAGCCCTGCTCTGCCCACCTGGGGTGCCCAGGGGTTCTTCCTCACCACCCATCTGCTCCAGAGCTGGGGGTCCTCTGGTCTAACAGGGACACAAGAGTGGAGGCAAGCCAAGCAGACAGAGCTGGTGACCACTGAAGTTCACATACATTTATTTAAATGACACCAACAGGGAGTGGGGAGGGGCGGCAGATTTTTCTTTTCTTCCACACAAACCATCAGATGATTTCACAGTTTCCCCTCATTGGAGAAGTCTAAATCGATGCAAACCCAGTGGACAGAGAATACAGATAGCAGCCGGCTGTACAGATATTTACACATAATTACAGGAACCCCTGCCACAGGACATGCCCTCACCCACCCCCACACCTCTCCAGTCCCTGGGCCAGACCCTACTCTCCCACCCCTACCTCACTGCCTTTAGCTACAATAAATATCACAGGGCCCGGAGCACAGAGGAACGCTGAAAATGCTACTGGCTCTGGATGGCTGGACCCAGCCGGCCACACGAAAGGGAGAAAGTTCCTTTAAAAGCACCCAAACATGAAAATAAAACATTCTTTTTCCTCAGTGGAGTGAGATGGGGGTTTCCGCAGGGATTGTGGAGTTCCCTACGACAGCTTTCAGTTCAACCTGGCCTGCGTTAGACACTGCTTTTGGGCTTCAGAGGGAACGAACTTCCTTGGAGAACAGAAAAAAAATGACTTTTTTTTCTTTTAAGCACAAAGCGAATAATAAGTGTCTTTAAATTATAATATTCGACAAGCAGGGCCTCAGCGTTGGGGAAGGAGTGAAGCAGAAGCAGACAGGGAGATCTCTCAGCGCAGTTGGTGTTTCTGGCGGGATCTCTCAGAGAAGGCATTCTTCCGGGACTGGCGAGAGGCGCAGAGGCTGGGAAAAAGCGAAAGCTCACTCCTCTCCCCAACCTTTTAATGCTCAAACTGGATTGGGATCCTTGCTTGCGACCTCGTCGCGTAGACCTGGGCCTCTCCCTGAGCGATGGAGCCCGCTTCGTCCCAACTATCGGCGACATTGTGAGAGTGGAGCCTGAAGCGCCAAGCCACGCGCGCGGGTCCAAGGTCTGAAGACTTCATAAATAGACTCCCTGAGTTCCGCTGGGAACGCAGGAGCTCCCGGGAGAGACTGAGGAGTGCTGGCCTCACCGGCCCTGAGCCTGCCTCTGTTAGAAGTGGCAGCTACTGAGGCCTGTGACTTTGCCGGCAAACGGGGGCCCTGAAGACAGGAGCGCGTCCCCGGGGTGTGAGAGGCGGATATGGCCAGCCACCGGAGCCAGGGCCGGGGCAGTCAGCATGGCCAAGACCTGGGCTTGACCCCCAGGACCCGCGGCTGCCGCGAACGGCGATCCCGGGGAGCCGTCGCCGCCACCCGGGGGTGCTGCCCCGCCGCCACCGTGGCCCATGATATGGTCTATAGAGAAAGAAGGCCTCTGCCCTGCCCCAGAGCCCCCGCCGCCTGCACCAGCTCCCACGTCCGTCTTGAGGCCCTGGCGCAGAAGTGCGGTGGACAGACCCGCTGCGGTGCCAGCTGCGGGAGGGCTCAGTGACGCGGGGTAGAAGGCTTTGGCGCAGCCCAGCTCCGCGCCTAGGAAGGCGGGCAGGCCTGCGGGGCCCGGGCCCGACCCGGTGCCCGGGGCAGGGGCCGGGGCCGGAGCCGAGGCTGCTCCGGCGAACACCGAGGCCGTCGGGGGTCCGGGTGGAGGCGCAGTGGCGCGGCCTGGGGGCACCGACAGCTGGCACGGCGCGGCAGCGGCTGCGGCGGCGAAAGCGAACGCGTGCGGGTGTGGATGCGGATGTGGAGCCGGGCCCGGCGGGGGTGCGCTGTAGGCAGGAAGCGCCAGCCCATAGCCGTAGCCATAGGCGCCGTAAGCGGCGAACCCCGGCAGGAAGGCGCCGGGATCCCCGGCGGCCGCAGCCCCGCCACGCAGCAACAGCTCTGGGTGCGGGTGAGGATGTGGATGCGGCGGCGGTAGTGGTTGCCGCTTAAAGCGCTTGCGACGCCGTAGGAAGCTGCCGTTGTCGAACATGTCGGCCGACTCCGGGTCCAGCGTCCAGTAGTTGCCCTTGCCGGGGTTGCCCGGCTCTCGGGGAATCTTGACGAAGCAGTCGTTGAGCGAGAGGTTGTGGCGGATGCTGTTCTGCCAGGCGGGGAACTTCTCCCGGTAGTAGGGGAAGCGGCCGCTGATGAATTCGCAGATTTCGCTCAGCGTCAGGCGCTTCTTGGGGCTCTGCAGGATGGCCATGGTGATGAGCGCGATGTACGAATACGGCGGCTTCACCAACGGGCTCCGCGTCGCCGCGCCCCCCGACGGAGGTCCCGGCCCGGGCCCCACCGCGCCCCGGGCCGCCGCTGTGCCTGATCCCGGGCTTCCCGCTGCGGCCGCCGCCCCCCGGGGCGCTAGAGCGCGGGGCTCGCCATCCGAGCAGCCGCCCAACTCCTCCTCGTCCTCAGCTGCGTCTGCCTCGGCTTCCTCCGGGGGAGGCTCGGGGCCGAGGGGGAGCACGTCCCGGGGGGCGCGGGGCCCGGAGCGAACTGGAAGCTCCCCCACACCGCTGCCGCCGCCCACCACGTCTATATCTGCGTCGGCCTCGGACAGCGCAGCCGGGGAGCTCTCGGACGACATGATCTCGCAACAGCAGCTGCCCAGGGTCATGGTGCCGCCACCGCCACCGCCACCGCCGCTCTCCGGCTCCGCTCGGGCCGCGGCTCCGGCTCCGCCGCGCTGCCTCTGGGGCGAGTGTGTTTTGCGCGCAGACGGGGGGGGGCGGGGGGCTGAAGCGGGCAGGGAGGGGTGTCCCCCGGCTCCACAGCGCCCCCTGGTGGTCCGACTCTACCGCTCTCACCTCCCGGTGCGCGCCGGACTGGAAGCTTTCTCCCGCGGCGCGAGAGCGGAGAGCGGAACTGAGGCCTGCACCCGGGCGCGGCGGAAAGAACTGACGCCTTCTCTTACCTTGGCGGGTCTCGGCCCTCAGTCCCCGGGGGTCGGGGAATTAGTCCCTCCCGCCTAGCGGGTGCCTAAAGCGGAAGAACTGCGGTCCCGGGGCGGAGCTCCCTGAACGGGGTGGGGCGCCACAGTAGGGGGCGGGCGGAGCTCCTCGGCGGAGGGGCCTGGCGGGAGCAAATCACCGCGGCGGCTGGAGTTCGGCTGGAGTGTTTGGAGGCGGATCCCGGTCTTTTTCCAGCAGCTTCTGCAAATCCTCCGTTTCGTGGATCCGCCGCATTCACTGCGCGCAGCAGCTGGACGCCAAGGCTTACGCGAATGCCAGCCAGAGCTGGGAGAAGTGGCGACAGCCCCCACCCATCACGGCGGCGCCTGGACCACTAAGACCAAAGCGAAGTTGTAGCGAAAGCGGGAACCTGGAACGCCCGGACCAAGGCCGCTGAAGTGGGGCAGGCCAAGCCCGAGTGGCTTCCGGCCCAAGGTAGAGAGAAACTTGAGTGATCTCAAGAAGCAAACTTGGCGCTCGCAGCCTCGGGCCCCGTAGAGGTGAGAGATTCCGGCTGGCCCCCTTCCTCCCTTCCGAAGCAGGGGCCCCGCCACCCATCCCCTCGCCGCGCTGCGGTACTCCAGGCGCGGGAGTGTGCGCGGGGAGACCCAGGAAGCGCGCCGCCTGCCCGTCCACCCCTGCCCCCGAGCTTTTCTGTCGCGCTGCGGTCCCATCCCCAGGACGCAGACCCTGTCAGTCGCTCCGCGCTTGCCTTTAGTTTGACCTTTTTGTCTCGATATCCGTTTGTCTCGATCTCTGACGCTGTATCTCTCTTGCCCTCTGTGAGTCTCTGTTGTTTCCGTTTCCCCGTGGATACTCAGAATTTGCCTGGATTGAACTGTTCGCAGGTCTGGGAGTCTGTCGTCCAACTTCTCCCCAATTTCCCGTCTAGCTGCACTGCAGGACTCGCCCCGCCTTTCTTGCCGAACTTGTAAACCCCACAGACGGACAACAGAATCCCGACGACACCTCCCTCAATGAACCCGGGCCTCAGCCCTGGGCCAGGGTTGCCTTTACCGCCCAGAATCTCATGCACATAAGATTGGTCCTGTGCTTTCTTTCTCTCCAGCCGGGTTTCCGCCCATCTCTTTAGTCACCCTTTCCCGCTGACGTCCCACCGGGAACCCAGAACGAGTCGCTACAGCTCAAACTGGGCCCGTCTCAACCCTGAGAGGTGAAAAGGAGTTGTACGGGCCAACGGCAAGAACCGAGCGGAGAGCAGTGCGGCTGCCAGGACAGCGCCGCGCAGTGGACAAAGCTCTGGCCTACGGGCTCGGGCACCCCCAGCTGCGCTGTGTGACCGTCAGCGAGATCCTTTCCCTTTAGCCTCGGTTTCCTAGTCTTGTTGAGAGCTTGGAATTAGGCTATCAGGGTTCAAATTCTGGCCTCATCACTTACTAGTTCTGTCGCCTTAGGCAAATTTCTTAACCTCTGTGTGCCTCTTTTTCCTCCTCCGGAAAACATGATGTTAAAAACACCATCTTGTAGCTAACATATAAAATTATCTCTGTTACTCTGGGCTACGTATGAAGACCGTGTTGAGGACACTTTGAGGACCCTTGGAGCACTGTTCTCTGAGAGCCAAAGGGGTTAGGCACAGCGTAGTCCTCCACCTGGATCTCACACCCCAGTGCAGGCCCGACTGCATCCAGCTGCCTTTTGATCCTCCACTGGCTGTGCTGAATTAGGGTCCCCGTAGAAAAGTGCTGGGAGCAGGGGTGGGAGGGAATTTGCCTCCCAGCAGGCTGTGTCTCAGCAGGATTGATGTGAGCCTGGCTGAGTTCTCCCTTCCATCTAACAGCAACATCCAATTTATGAATAAGTACAACTCTCACGTTCCACACAGATGGGGCAGCAGAGGGCCAGAGTAGGGGGAGGGACACACCCAGGCTCTTACATCCAGATGGAGTAGGGCCAGGTTCTAACATACCTGGTCTCACAATGGGGTTCTCCATCCTCCCAAGCCACCAGGCTAAGAGCAGAGGAGGCTGGGAGGCAGGTCTGGCTGCTTATATCCTGGGAGAGCAGGTCCTCTGGGTCCTCCCCTGGGACCTCTGGCCAAGGGGAACCACTGAGTGTGCTGGGTCTCCATAAATAGACTGTCCTTGGAGAAAGGAGAAGAGGTCCAGTCAGTCCTCATGGACAGGAAATTGGTCAGGGACTAGTGGCCCAGTAACTGGAATTTCCTGATTGATAGGGCCCTTAGGGGGAAGGGGAGGCCTGGAGACAAGTTTCTTGCATGAGTCCAGATGGACTCAGACAACTGGGGTTGTTAGATTTAGCAGCTTTATTTTCTCTGGCAACCCTACACATATCTCAGACTTGCTCTTTCATATGTGGAAATCTCTCACACTCACAGGACCCCCTCACCCAAACTCACAGACACTTCACGCTATTCACCACACACCAACTCCAACCCAGCACAGCTCTACTTCTCTGAAAAATGGCTTCATCCTACTTTATCTCACCTTCTGAATGTCTTCATTTCTAAAAAGGCAAATGTGAACCAGTAGCTTCCTTCCTTGCCAGGGCTCCCTTGGTCTCCAAGCTTCATCCTCTTTCATGGATTCAGGGTGAAACTGACTGATGCCCAGGCAGGCACATTTGCTGCTCAACTATCTTGGCTCTAATGCTCCTGGCAAGACACTGTTTGGAGCAGGTGCAGCCACCAGCCCCAGCCTCTACCTGGCCTTGCTTCTCCTGAGACCCAGGTTAGGGAAAGGGGGTTCAGGACTCTCTATTCTGCAAGGTGGAGGTGACATAATCTTAAGGGACCATCCAGACCCCTACACATGCAGATATACACACACTTTTACAGGGGTGGAAACTCTGGCCCAGGAGATCATGTGACATGCCTAGCTTTTGAGGGGCCCCAAGTGGGGTTGGATTCAGGTGTCCAGACTCCCAGCCCAGTACCCATCTATTTATCCAAATAATCCTGCTTAACCCCTGACCCAGCTCCAGTCTAGCCAAGAAAGGAGAGTTTTCTGGGACTCTCTTATCCCTCCCAAGGTTTTGGGCCAATTGACTTTTAACAATGTCAAGGGCAGTGCACAAGAGACTGGGAGAAAAGGATGACCCCAAAATTTATGATTCTTTTCATTTTCTTCGTTTCTTCTGTGGCTTCTGCTTTTCCGGTCTGCGGCTGAGCCTCTTCAATGTCTCTGGCTGTTTCTCTGTCCCCTCGTCAGTCTGCCTTCCACTCTACGAAATCTGGGCAGTTTCCCAGAAGCCTGGCTCCCAGCACCCATGCCTGAAACCTGCAAGGAGCGGTAGACTCTGCGGGTCATGGTTAAAACGCCGTTCCCGGCCTTCCTCTCTAGTCTGCTGCACTGCCTGGCCATCTCCCTCCAGGATCCCAGAAAAGATTGGAACAAAAAGTTTGGGGGCGCCGGTTCGGGTTTTCCACTTCAAAATGTTTGGATAGCCGGGGAGATGGTGAGGCTGTATTGTGAAGGATCTGCTGCCATCAGTGGTATCCGCCTCTCCCTCTCCCTCGTAGGGCCCTGGTAGACGTGCTGTTCTCAGATAGCGAGAAATGGAGCCCTCAGGCGATTATGCGGATGTAAGTAAGTAGATCGCGAAACTGGCAAAGAGCCTAGCTGGACTAGAAGCGGAGTTTGTCCCGAGCCACTGCGCGATTTCTTGCGGCCTTTCCGACGTTGGAATTCTGCGAAGGCTTGGGCTCGTCTCTCCGTGCAGGCCGGCTGGAAAGCGCAGCCTCAAGCTGGACTGGGGAGCCGGCACGCCATGCTCACACACTACTTTTTTAACTTTATTCACGAAACGCGCCAGCCGGGAGGAAAACGGCGAAACCGGTGCTGAGGGGCCGCAGCTCTGGAGCGAGACGGCGGTTTGTTGCGTGCCCGGCGGCCGCAGCTTGTCCATTTCCCGACCCCTCCCTCCTTCGGTCTTTAGCTCACGCAGGAGCGATCTGTCCCCCTGGCCCGTGTGGAAGGACGGCGGTTCCAGATCCTATGGCCCGCAGCGGCAGATCGCAGGCGACAAGACTCCTAACACAGAGGAGTGGGACTCGGGTTAGAGTTCAGGGAAGGGCCGGACCCTCTGCACAAAAACGACAGGGGCTCCTACATGTGCGCCTTCACCAAGCAGCCCACCTGCCCCACTCCAGGCACTGGCTCAAGGATTGGGCGCCTTTGCGGCCCCCCATCCCTCCCGACGCCTCGGCATGAGAAGGTTTGAGAGCGCGAATTTCCATCTCCCTCTCCTAACATTACGCGTGGTCGCTGTCCCCTCCCAGCTTCACCCACTCCCAGGACTACGTGGCGGGAGACTCGCTAAAGTACACAGCATTCACAAGCACCCGCGCGCCTAGCACTGAGCGCCGGTAGAGACCAGAGCGAGCCGCGGATGAAGTGGATTCTCATTCGTGGGAAGAGGGTGCAGACTCAGGAGAGGGTGAAAACAGCTCCCAGCCAACACCCAGCTGTTGGGACAAGTGAGAACTTGGTGACAGCTTTTGCCTGAGCCGGCGTCGGCTTCCCAGTGCCCCCGAAGCGGACCCTGCAACCCCCTAACCTGCAGACCTTGGGGGCCGGCTTCGGAGATCCGCTGGATACGCAGCGACCGCAGCAGGACGAGCTCTGCGCGCTTTGCAGCGGGCGTGCGATTGGAGGCGGGGGCGTGGGAGACTCATCCAGGTGTGTCCGAGCTTGAGGCTGTGTTTCAGTGTGAGATCCTGAGTCTGTCTGAACCTTACGAGTGTCCAGGTGTGCACTTACGGGTTTGCGGGTCCTTGGGTTTGTTTCTCTGTTCTCGTGTGTTTCTGCATCAAATGTCTCTGTCCTTGCCCCTCTGGGCGACGATGGCTCTGTGCGCCCGAGGTCACCCCTGAGCGACCCGCTCCTGTGCACATGTCCTGCCTTCCCGACTGCACCTACTGTGCCTGCAGGGCTGGACGGACTGCCCCGGAAGGTACTACGTCCGGGCCTACAGCTTTTCCCCGGACCCTGAAGCTGGGGACCCGGCCGAGGAGTGCAGACCCGCTCCCGGCCAGCAGCGAGACCTGGGCAGGGAAGGAAGGCTGTGTGGGGGCGCGCGCCGGGGTAGGGGTCTGTGACTATGGCGGGGAGCGAGGGGCGGGGGAGAGGAAGTGCCGTCAATATATGCAGGAACCGAGCTGCGGGAGAGCCAGGAGGGCCAGTGCGGCGACCCACTTCGTACCAATATCACTATCACGTTGCGGGACCAGCAGTATCTTAGATACTGGACCCAATTCCAGAGACCTGAATTCGGGCAGAGCTGGAGGGAGGAAGCATAGCGGTAGGGGCCGGGTCTACAACACAGAAGACACGCGCGCGTCATCTGGTTTAGCTTTTGGCAGTCTCGGACACGGTAACAGGTGAGCCTGTAAGTCCCCGCGTGAGTGGGGAAATATTGGTGCGTCCCTGCGCCCCTCTGGGGCGGATGCGGAGCCCCGCAAGCCTCATGGAAGCAGAGCGAGAGGACTTGGGAGCCCTGGCTTCGAAGGCGGAGGCTGGTGACAGATTCCTGGGGAACAGCGACCTCTGGAGGAGCCGCGAATCCACGCAAAGTCAGGAACTGGACCACAGGGTCTGGGACCAGAGTCCCTTTTCCCCCACCCCCACCCCCACCTCTAGGCAGTCATCCAGAGATTCACAACCTCTGGACACCACTCTTAGCTCGTGCTTCTTCCCTTCCCAAACTTGTGCTCATGCTTCAAATCCTTGCTCAAATCTCGCTGCTTCCAGAAAGAAGCCTTCCCAGGCAACCCATCCGTCTTCCCTCTTCCCTCCTGTTCAAAACCTAAAACCTGAACCTCAGACACTAGGGCTCGCACACTGCATTAAACAGCCGGCCCACTTCCTTTCTCTCTCTTCTCCAAAGAGCGAGTTAATAGACTCCACCCACCCCTTGTACTATAGGCTGGATGTGCTGTTTGTATTTGTTTTCCCTCCAGTAAGTAAAAACTGAGTTCATCTATTCCAAAATTGGACTGTAGGTTTTCAAAACTGGTTTCTTGTATGGCAAACTTCAGACACAAAGAGAAAGCTGACTTGCCCAAGGTCACATCACAAATGGGCAGTGGATGCAGAACCAGAACTCGAGTATCTGGTTTCCCAGCTCAGGGCCATCTGCATTTCACCTGGATGGGGAACAGGTAATGTGGGGGAGGCTTCAATTTGAGGGGTGAGGACTGGGTTTGGGAGAGTTTGGGAATAGGAGAGGGGAGGTGCAGGAGGGAACTGGGAGAGAGGTCCCTGCCTCAGGATGCTGTAAAGAGGTCAAGGAGGGCAAAGCTGTGCTGGGAGAGCAGAC
>PVKY010002085.1:0-27636 GCA_004027775.1 Bradypus variegatus | reverse complement strand
CTGCGTCTCCGGGATGACATGGGAGGAGGTCCGAGAGCAGAATTCTAGGAAGACGGTGGAGCGGAAATGCATGGGGGCGTTCAGAAGAACTGGCCAGAGGAGTAGGAGGGAGTAGGAGAATGTGGGGTCATGGAAGGAAGCCAAGGAAGGAAGGTGGGAAAAGAAAAGTATGGGAACGGTGCTGAATTCCTCCACCAGGTGAGATACAGGAGGGGAAATGTCTACCGGCTGAAACACGGAGGTGGGTGGGCTCTTCAGGTGACTTTGAATCAAGCGGAGGGGCGAGTGGGCAGGGAAGGAGTGAAAATGGAAAGCGAGAAGAGGCCTGGATAAGTACACAGTGAAAAATGCAGTAAAAGTTTAATGGATTATAGAAGGGTGCCAGGCAGCTAACACACATTTGCTATCATTTTGGGGGTTTTGTGATGTCTGTTATATAGGTCATGATTTTTAGATTTGTATTTTTTTCTGATTTCTTCTGTCATTACAAACATGCACTTTTGTACCCATCTTACATTTGCAGGTCTATTACCTCTCTCCTGCCCCACCGCAGCGGTGCCTGGCAGATGAGGTAGTAGCCAAGAAGGGACGCAGCTTTTCCTGGGGGGTGAAAGGAAGGACAAGACAAGCAGTTCAAATGAATTGCCGTGTTGCTGGGCCCAGGCCAGCTGGAAAGGAAGTGAAGATAAGAAGCGAGAGTGAGGTCAAGAACGCTGGCACCGGGAAGTCCAAAAGGCGTGGCGGGGCGAGGACCCGCCGATTTCTAACGAAGGGATAGGTGGCGAGCGACGGGCATACGTCCGTTTGGGATTTAGGGGCGCCGCTGTCCGAGGTGAAGCTGCTGGGGGTGCCGCAGAGGGAACTCGGGGTCAGGCACCTGGACGGCTCATTCACAGGAACACAGGTCACCCCGGGCAGGGTCAAAGTTACGGCCAAATTCCAAGGTCTTCCAGGTGAACGGGAGAGGAGGGCGGAGCTTTTCACAGAGAACACGGGATTCAAACGGGAAGCAGAATATGTGCCTTCATTTTTGTGGCTCCTGTGAGGACAGACAGAGGGAAATGAACATTCTCTTTCCTTCTGTGAACACGGAGTCACGGTTACAGATCACGGGAGAGGATCTGCTGCTTGAGTAGCATCCTCTCCACCATCTGCAGCGTCAGCCACGGCAGGTCTGGACACGGCCACCCACCCACAGTCACCCCCAGAGCAGCAGGGTGGTTCCTCTCCAACATTGGATCTGGAAGGCAGATATTTGAGTCCTCAGATTAAAGGGAAAGCCCAGAGGTTTACCCCTAAGGCACAGAACCCAGGCTGTTGAGGACTTTCAGCCCATACATGGGGACCAGCCCTTTAGCTCTGGCCCCATTCATCGGAATATCCAAACACCCCCAGACCACTGGCCCCTGGTGATG
The DNA here is from genome assembly GCA_004027775.1 of Bradypus variegatus. Classification (NCBI taxonomy): domain Eukaryota; kingdom Metazoa; phylum Chordata; class Mammalia; order Pilosa; family Bradypodidae; genus Bradypus; species Bradypus variegatus. The sequence continues at coordinate 26,221 of PVKY010002085.1, read as the reverse complement.
AGACTGGCTGCTGTGCCCATGGAGCTGTCCCAAGGCTGCTATCTCCATGGGCTGCATTCACAGCCTGCAAGTAAATGCTGGAGTCTGCTTCCTAGCAAGGAGGACCGCTTCTGGTCAGACAGGCAGCGCTCTCCTCTAAGAGAGGCCTTTTCTTCTGCTCCATTGCAAAAACTGCCTCCATGTTCCCAGATGAAAAGGCCTCCTGCTCCTTCCCCACAGAACAGTGGGTCTGAGTCCCTTTCGCATCAGATTCAATAAGGAGCCAACTCCCCCGGCTGCACCCATAGTTCATCTGCAGGGAGCAATAGGGAGGGCGTGGTCCAATGGGCCCCAGGGGAATGGACCAAGTGACACTTTTCAACGGCTCATTCCTCGCTGTTGGATAATTCAGCCCACAGAGGTCCCTGTAGGTGCCACCTGGGTGCCCAGCCTTGGCTCCCCAGGCACTGCCCGGTTCTGCTCCTGAACCACCTCCAAAGCAGCACATTAATGGGCAATAGAAACCAGGCCACAGAAATCAAACACAACACATTTGTACTTGCAATGAAATGATGTGCCACACATGTAATTTTAAATTTTCAGCAGCCACATTAAAAACTATAAAAAGAAAAAAATGAAATTGACTTAACTAATATTTTATTTAATGCAATATATACAAAATGTTATCATTTCAACATGTCATCAATATAAAAATTATTTATGAGACAGTTAACTCTTTTTTTTTCACCTACTAAAAGTGAAATGCAGTGTGCATTTCTCACCTGCAGCATATCTCAGTTTGGACCTGCCCTATTTTATGAGTCAGCAACCACCCAGCTCAAGCCTACCCAGCCCTCTGCTCAGAGCCTTGCACGGACCATGACTGTGGCTGAGGCTGCAGGGCTGGGATCGGGTCAGTGCGATCAACCTCTGCCTCACCTCCTAGTAAATGGATGGGCTCGGGAAGATGCCATACACCTCAGCTATGGTTTCCTCAACCATAATTACAATAGTGTACTTGTGGTTACCTCACGGGAGTGGCGCGGTGCCTGTCTCAGACTGAGTGTCAGATGAGCACCCCCAGAGCCCACTGGGTAAGTCGCCAATGCCACCTTCCACACTGTCCATCGCCCACGCCCGACATGCTCCGGGACCTATCCATCGTCCACTCCCAGCGCTGCCCTCCACGCCATGTCCATCGTCCGCACCCAACCCTGTCCCCCTTGCCTTGTCCGTCACTTGTGCCCAATGCTGTCCCTACTCCATGTCCATCACCTGTGCCCAATGCTGTCCCCAATGCCGTGTCCATTGTCCATGTCCCATGCTGTGTCCCAGGCAGTCACCTAACCCCTGGCTCTCCTCTCTCTGGGTCTACCCCACAGTTTCTCTTACTGTTTTCTCACCGAGACACCGCTGTGACCCCACACCGCTAAGGACTCTGCCGTCTCTGAACTGCCCTGGAACCTGCTGGCTGAATATCATCTTCTTCTGTTGAATTGTCTTTTGCCTCATCCTCTATGTCCTTTGAAGATAGACATCTACTACCGAAAAGTGAAAGGCCTGTGAAAGATGGGTACCTGTCCTAGGTGCCAAGGGTTCCAGCGGATTCCATGTTACTAGCTGCCGGGTGGTCACTGAATGAGTGGTCTGTACACAGCGTTATGGCTGAATTTTTCTCCCCCGAAGGACATTTTGAAGTCCTGACCCCAAGTATCTCCCTGAGTGACCTTATTTGGAAATAGAGTCGTTTCAGATGGAATGAGTTCAGTTCAGATGAGTTCACGCTGGAGTAGGATGGGCCGTCATCCAATGCGACCTGTGTCCTTAGAGAAGACAAGGAGGACAGACACAGAGCACAGACAGCCCTGCGATGATGAGGCAGAGTTTGGCGTGATGCCACCCAGGACTGCCGGCCACCAGCAGGGGCCGGGAGAGATTCTCCCTGGAGCCCTCGAGGGAACCCAGCTGACAACGTGACCTCGGACGTCTGGCCGCCAGGACTGTGAGGCGATGAATTTCATTGTTGGAAGCCACCCAGTTTGTAGTCTTGGCTTCAGCAGCTACGGGAAACTGAGACACATGGCTTGCTGCGCCATGGTGGTGAACACTGTCTAAGTGAGTTTTGAGATACCATTTAGGCCATCTCAGAGCACAACTCTGAGCAGCTCTGTTACTGGGATGAAAATGGCAGTGTGTTAGTCATCCAAAGAGCACAGAAAATCACGTTCTTAGTCTCTGTCATTTTTAGTAAATCAAGAACTGTTAAGTTTTCAGTTCTAAGTTTTCAGTTCTCTCTAAAATTATAAAACAAAAGCATGCACTCACCTTTTACATGAACTAACAGCAATATTCCTAAGCCCCTGGGGAGTATGGCTCCCATGAGACAATACAAGGAGATGATGTTGCAATGCTTTATGTGGGTGAAAATAAGATAAGGTTGGAATTCACACGTATGTAAGTTCGAAACACCAGAATAAAACTCGATATAGAGAATTCTGTCAATACTTCTATATTTTTGAAACAAAAGAGTATACTTTTTTCCCAAAATTGCCTAAAGTCAACACCTAGTGAGTAATTAATTATTAAAACTACAGGGAAATAACTTTCTATTAGCTCAAATTAGTTAATAAGGCTGTGCACCATGTGGTATCTCTTTCTTTTTCTATTTTTATCTCACTGCGACCAGGCAACATTAAGAAATACAAAAGCGGTGAGAATTTGTATAGGAAGCCTGCAGTTTTTTCTCCAGGCTTACTGCAGTTTAGAGTCTTATTTTTCTGTTAGGAAAGAAAATTGAATAAAAAATACTCTATAACCTGGAGGCTTTCTGGCAAGGTAGGAAATTCCAAACTTTATGACCCTTGATGATTATAATTAACACCTGAAATGTCTCTCAAGATGCCGCCTGAACCTCCTCTATTTTTGTCCTAAGGCTTCAGCCAAATTATTTTGAGTGCAAACACTGTCTTTTGCAGCTTCTGTGACACAGCTGCTCTCAATTTACAACGTTTGCTTTTGAGAGAAAATAAAAAGTTCCTTGAGTTCCATTTTAAAGGGATTTTTTTTCTTGTTGTATGACTATCATTCAAACCAGGAAATAGGGGTTCTTCTCCCAACACCTACTAAGGATACAAATAGCTTACTTAGAACTTTACAAACTGCAATTTTAAATAATGTCATTAATACATGGTTCCATTTCCAGACAAGAGATGATACTTTGTAGAATCAGTGAAATCACCATCATCATTGCCATGTTAAAAGTCTCTAAAATCTTTATGACCAGGGACAGCAATTAAAGAAAATGACTTTGACTACATTGCCATTTTTGTTTTCTTTGACATTTCTTTTGACATAATTGAGGCAAGCAAAGAAAGGAAAGCACAATGAAGTGAAGGAGCCCAATGAATTTACTTTTATCACTGACTGTAATGGCAGTCAAAAGGCACAGAACTTTTTGTTAAAGTAGCTGACAGTTGACATATTAAGCAGCAATTTACTTCTTTCCAGCTACATACATACATTGGAGAACACGTATCCTCTCCCAGGAGTACTGCTTTTAAAAAAAAGACTGTAATTTACCTAAAACTCCAATTTGCCACAAGGTAAAAACCCTATCTTGAAACATTCTGCAGAACTGCTCATCTCATGCCAAGTTGAAGTCACATATAGGTGGGAAACCTTGACAAAACCTTAGTTTCTTGGAAGAAGCCACGGGCTTATGGCACGGATGAGAGAATAAGAAGAGGAGCCCTTCCTTTTTCAGATGCCACAGCTCTTTCCAGAATCCCTGCCATTTCTTCCAATTTTCTGAAGCAAGTTTCCCATCATCTGGAAACCAGATGAATCTACAGGTATCTCTTATGGCAGACAGAGAAGTGCAGTGTATGCCATCATAGTAGAATCCCTATGCTTTCTCTCCTTTTCCTGCTTCCTTTCGGAACTTCAAAGGATGAGCAAATCTTTGAAATTGTAGAAAGTTTCTTTGTCAAGAGTAACTGTGACCATTAGAAAAAGCTTACAAAGAAAATGCCTCTGATGCTCGGCAACCCATCCGGCTCTGCTGCTTTGGAACAACAAGAAGCTCCACACTGGTCACATTTCCTTGTCTCCAGTGACAGATGGCACCCAAAGACTGTCAATAACCTGGACAATGTCTCAACTACTACCATGGAATTTACCAAATTCATAAAAGACAGTCTTGAATTACTGCCTTTCAAGACATTTTTTGCCAAGAAATTGAAAGTAGAATATAAGGTTTTCCCCTTCAGAAATCCTTTTGTTTTTCAGAGTATATGTTCTTAAGTGCTTACTTGAACTTCATACATAAACTTAACTTTTGGGGAAGAAAATAGAAGATCTCGCTCCCTCTTGGAACCATTTGACAGTGAAGATGGACTTCAGAGCTTGGCTCACTCGGTGAACTCTCCTGACATGGGTGAGGTGAGCAGTGGGATCGAAAGCCCAGCTGTTGCCATGTTGAATGTGACTGAAAAGCTTTCTGTGGAGGAGCCTGTCCTGCTTCAGAAAATCCTGGGACCCGTCTTACTCTAATGTGCATCTGTAATGCAAAAGTCCAGTGAAAAGTTCTTTAAATTTTTCTTTAAAGAGAAATCCAGGGCTTCCACTTCTGGGAAGATGGAGTAGACACATTTTTCTCTGTTTATCTCACAAAGTACAACTAAAAACGTTTGACATTACATACAACAAGATGTAATGATGTAAAAAGACCCTCAAAATGGAGAGAAGAAGGCAACCTAGGGACCTTAGGTCCCAAGGAGTAACATGATGTTGAATTCCTGGGTTTTCTTTTTACCTCCTATATATCAGACTTGGAACTGAAGAAGTTGGTTACATGGAAATAATAATAAGCACAAGGAACAAAAAAACAATGACAAAACCCTGCTCTCTGAAGACAACGGACAGGAGGCAGCCTAACAAGACTGAAAACTTTTAGACAATAACAGTTGTTCTCTAGCTAAACACTGCAGAACATGTTCCACCCTCACCCAGGCCATAAGGGCAAGTGGGGAGCTTAGACTTACATTCTCACCTGGGTGTAAGGAGGCAGCCACCAATAAAAGGGTGGAGTCAGAAAGGGAAATACAGGGACTTTTATCTTCAAAGAGCTATAACAGAGACACCAGACACCTTCCAGGGGTGGTATATGTGGAGATCACAGGTGGACGTACATCCTATCCAGAAGAAGAAGCAAGTTGCCTCCCCTTTCCCTCTCCATTGGGTAGTGTCCAAGGAGGCCTACTGGGGAGTCAGGAGTTTCCCCATAACCCAGCAATAAAAAGATGCCAGCTCTGGTGTCAGTGGAGGCTACCTGGAGAAGCAATGATGAGGCATCCTCAGCCCCCCAGCTATGGAGGGGGTGTCAGTGAGGCCCACAGGGAGCCAGCACTCATATCCTTGTTTAAGAAATGATAATAGACACCCCCTTTATGCATCAGTGGAGCCCAAGTGGGAACATGGGCCTCCATCCCCACCTGGCAGTAATGAGCTAGTGTCTCACCTCCTCCTGCCAGAGTCAGAGGAAACCAGCCAAACAGAATTTTAAATGAGATCCTCAATCTCATAACATGATATTTCAAATGGCCACATTTCATTGTAAAAAAAAAGGAAATTTTAGGACTGTAAAGTGCAATAACTGAAATAAAAAAACTCAGCAGCAGAATGTAACTGGAAGATCACGTGTTACTTGATGTTAAAACAATAGAATTACTCAATCTGAACATCACATCAGAGAGAAAATAGACTGAAAATTTGAACAGAAACTAGGAACTTGTATAACAATTTTTAAACTAACGTTTATGTCAACAAAGTCCTGGAAGAGGAGGGTGGGGCTGAAAAAACACTCAAAGAAGTTGTATCTGAAAACTACATAAATTTGGCAAAAGGCACTAATCCACAGATTCAAGGAGCTAAGAAAACCCCAGATGGGATAAACTGAAAGAAATTTATACCAAGATACATCATTATCAAAGGAAATATTTCAAAAATGACGAGAGAAAATGGACACTTAGCTATTGGGAAAAACAATTCAAATAACAGCGGATTTCTCATCAGAAACCATGCAGAGGACAGTAGGAGTTGGTTCAACATTTTTCAACTACTAAAAGAATCTGTTAATCCAGAATCCTATATCCATTGAAAATGTGTCTTGGAAATAAGGAGAAATGAAATCATATGCAGATAATGGAAAACTAAAAGAATTTGTTGCTGGTAGAACTACTCTAAAAGAATGATAAGAGGAAGTTCTCTAAACATAAAGGAAACAATAAAAGAAGGAAACTTGGAAAACCAGGAAAGAAAAAAAGAGAGCACATTAAGCAAAAATATAGGTATTACAACAGATTGTTCTTTTCCTCTTGAGTTTTCTAAATTATGCTTGATGTTGGAAGTAAAAGTATAACACTCTGTGATATGGGTCTGAACATATGTAGAGAAAATATTTTGTAAGAGAATGTTATAAACAAGGGAGGATAAATGGATGAAAAGAAATCTAAGTATTCCGTATTTCTCTCAAAGTGGTGAAATGATTACAACAGTTCACTGTAATAAGTTATGTATCATGACAAGTTTAATAATGACTTCTCCCAATATATCCATGTCCTAGTCCCTAGAATCTATAAATAAGTTACATTAATTGGTAAAAGAGAATTTTTTGATGTGATTAAGTTAAGGATCTTGAGATGGGGAGATTTTCCTGGATTATCCAGATGGACCCAATATAATCATGAAGGTCCTTATAAGAGAGGTTGGAGGGTCAGAGACAGAGAGAAAATGTGAGCGTTGAAAGAGAAGTCTGAGAGAAATAGTATGAAGATGCTATGCTCCTGGATTTGATGATGGAGGATGGAACCATGAACCAAGGAATGTTGGTGGCCTCCAGAAACTGGAAAAGGAATTATTTCTTTGACATGAATGCATTCCTGCTGATACCTTGATTTTAAGACATCTGACTTCCAGAGCTTAAGATAAACTTGCATTGTTTTAAGATACTAGATTAGTGGTAATTTGTTGCCATAGCAATAGGAAACTAGAATACGTATATATAATGTGATATCTGGAGCAACCACCACAATTTTTTTAGAAATATATATATTCAAAAGCACTATAGGTAAATTAAAAAGGAAGTATAAAAAAGTTCAAGTGTCCCATAAGACAGCAGGGAAAGGTAAACAGAGAAATGAAAACCAGGGAGAATAAATGGAAAACAAAAATTAAAATAGCAGAATTGATCTCTAACATGTCAATAATTATATTAAATGTAAATGCTCTAAATCCACCAAATAAAAGAAAGACATTGGAATGATGGATTAAAAAAGATGACCCAACTGTCTATGAGGAATTCACTTCAGTAATGTCATAGGCAGATTGAAAGTAAAGAATGGAAGAAGATATATCATATAAATATTAAGCAAGAGAAAGCAGTAATGGCTATGCCAATATCTCATAAATTAGACTTCAGAGCAAAGAAAATTACCAGAAACAGAGAAGGACATCCACCAACATCAATCCACCAAGAAGATAAAGCAATCCTAAATATGTGCACATCAAACAACGGAGCTGCAAAATATGTGAAGCAAAAATGGATAGACCTGAAAATAGAAATGGAAAAATCCATAATTATAATTGTTGCCTTCAAAATAGTTTCTCAATAGGTAATAGAGAAAATTGATAGAGAAAATCCATGGTAGAACTCAAAAACACCATCATTCAATAGGATCTAATTGACATTCATAGAACACTGCACGCAACAACAGCAGAATATACTTTATTTTCAAGTGCTCTCATATTATATACCAAGATAGACCACATCCTAGTCCATAAAACAAAGCTCAACAAATTTAAAGTAAGTGAGATAATAGATAATATGTTGTCCAACCACAGTGGAGTCGGTCTAGAAATCAATAGCAGAATGATAATAGCAAAATGTAGAAACTCTTGGAAACTAAACAGCACTCTAAAAATAATCCCTTGGTCAAATAGGAAGACAAAAGAAATAAAATACACATTGAAACGAATATAATAGAGCAAAATTTGTGTGACAATTAAATCAGTGCTGGGAGGAAAATTTATAGCATTATAGCATTAAATGCATACATTTAGAAAAGGGGAAAAAAATCTCATACCAGTAATATATAAGCCACATCAAGAACCTACCAAAGACAGGTGTAACAAACCCAAAGTAAAAAGGACAGTAATAATAAAAATAGGATCAGACATCAATGAAATTGAAAACAGAAAAACAATAGAGAAAATCAATGAAATGAAGAAATGCTTCTTTGGAAAGACTGATGATATCAGTGAACCTCTAGCAAAACTGACAAAAAAGAAAAGAGAAAAGATGTAAATTACCAATCTCAGGAATGACACAAGAGTTATCACTACCAACCAGGCATATATAAAAAATATATAACAGAATGATACTAAGACAACTCTGCAGTTGTAAATTTGGAAACGAATGAAATGGACCAATGCCTCAAAAAACACAAAATACCACAACTCATCCAATTTGACATCAATAATTTGAATCACCCTATACCTACTAAGGAAATTAAATCCATAATTGACCCCCCAAAGGGATTTATAACAATTCTACATGATTTTTTTTTCCAGGAAATAGAAGAGGGAACTCTTCAAAATTCATTTTGCAAGGCTTATTTACCCTGATACCAAAACCAAAGACAAATAAAAAAAAAAAAAAGAAAATTACTCATTTAAAAGATATCCCTCATGAATAACATAGACTCAAATATTCTTAATAATGGCTAACAGAATTCAGAAATATATAGAATTATAAACCATGAACAAATGGAGTTTATTCCAGGAATGCAAGGCTGTTTCAATATTCAAAAGTCAATAAATGCTAGCTTCATTGATCAAATGATGAAGAATAAGCACTAGATAATATTCAACGCCCATTTATTATAAAAATAGTAACAGTCTATGTTCTGGTTTCTTAAGGCTGCCAGAATGCAAAACACCAGAAATGAATTGGCTTTTATAAAAAGGGGTTTATTTGGTTGCACAGTCTTAAGGCCATAAAGTGTCCATCAACAAAGGGTACCTTCACTGTAGAAAGGCCATTGACACCCGGAAAACCTCTGTTAGCTGGGAAGGCACATGGCTGGTGTCTGCTTGCTCCAAGGTCAGAAGGGCATTCTCCAAAATGTCTGCATCAGCTTCCAACAGCCATCATCAAAATATCTGTCTCAGCTCCAGCTGGCTAAGAGCTCCTTCTGTCTGAGCTTATATAGTGCCCCAGGAAACTAAACAGGGCCCACGCTGGATGGGTGGGGCCACACTGCCATGGAAACCATCCAATCAGACTTATCATCCACAGTTGGGTGGGTCATGTCTCCACGGACACTGAACCAATAGGTTACAACCCAATCCAAACTATTACGTCTGCCCCCTCAAGAATGCATCAAAGAATATGGCTTTTACTGGGGGGCATAAATATGCAAAATGGCACAGTGTGGAACCTCATCAACTTGATAAAGAGTATCTACAAAATGACCCACAACTTATACTGAATGATGAAATACTGAATGCTTTCCCCTAAAATCATGAAAAAAGGCAAAGATGCCCACTTCCCCCACTCTAATTCAACATAGTCTTGGAAGTTCTGGCCAATGCAATATAGCTATAAAAGGAAATAAAAGGCATGCAGATTTGTAACAAAGAAATAAAAGTGTCTGCAGATGACATGATTGTCTACATAGAAAATCCAAAATTATCTCTTTAAGAAACTCATAGAACTAATAATTACATTCAGCAAGGTTCAGTTTGCAAGATAAGCATGCAAAACTCCATTGTATTTCTGATTAACAGTGAACACGCGGGCACTGAAATTATAAAATACAACACCCCTTGAAATAACTCAACAAAATGAAATACTTAGGTGTAAATCTAACAAAACAACTACAGAACTTATAAACCAAAAGCTACAAAATACTGGTTAAAGAAATCAAGGGAAATCTGATTGGAAGTCACAACAGAGCAAAGATATCAATTCTCCCAATTGATATATAGGTTTAACACAATTACTATGAAAATTCCAGTAAGATAATTTTGTCAACAAGGTTAGTATAAAAGTTTATGGAAAGGCAAAGAAACTAGAATGTCTGAAACAATTTTTAAAAAGATTAATTTAAGAGGAATCAGTCTACTTGCTTATAAGACTTATTATATAGCTCCAATATTCAAGACTATGTGGTGTTGGTGGAGGGATAGACACCTAAAACAAGGAACATAACAGAGAACCCAGAAACAAACCCACACAAATATGCCCAACTGATTTTTGACAAAGGTGTAAATGCAATTCAGTGACTGAGTGAGAGCATTTTCAACAAATGGTGATGGAGCAAAGAGACATTCATAGAAAAAAAATTGACTTTGACTTAAATCTCATACAATATACAAAAATTATGTCAAAATAGATCACAGATTTAATTGCAATATTTTAAACTGAAAAAAGAGGAGAAAATCTTTGGGATCTAGGGCTAGGCAAAGAGTTCTTAGACTTGATTTTAATAATACAATCCATAAAAAGGAAATTGATAAATTGGAATGAATCAATTTATCTTCACTGGAAGACCCCGTCAAGAAGATGAAAAGACAAACTACAGACTGGTAGAAAATATTTGCAAACCATAAATCCAATAAAGGACTAGAATCTATAACATATTCAGAACTCTCAAAACTCAACAGTAAAAGAAAAAATACAATTAGAAAATGATCAAACGAGTTGGACAGACATTCGGCTGACAAGGCTATACGGATGGCAAACAAGCACACGAAAATATGTCTAGCAGCATTAGCCGCCAGGGATCTGTGAATGTGAAGTACAATGAGATGCCGCTCACACCTGCCAGAATGGCTACAACAAAGTACGACAACACCAAATGCTGGCGAGGATGCAAAGAAACTGGATGGCTCATATATTGCTGGTGGGAATGTAAAATGGTACAGCTGCTCTGGAAAACAGTTTGGCACTTTATTAAAAATAAACGAAACTCTAAATATGCAGCTACCATATGACCTGGCAATTGAACCCTTGGAAATTCATCCCAGAGAAATGAGAACTTATATTCACAGATAAACCAGTACATGAACGTTCACAGCAGCTTTATTATTATAGCCCCAAACTAGAAACACCTAGCTGTCCTTCAACGGGTGAAGGGTTGAACAGACTGTGTGACATCCATGTCGTGGAATTCTACTCCACAACGAAAAAGAAAGAATGACTGATGCATGCAACAACCTGGACATACTGCCGGAGAATTATATTGAGTGGGAAAAAGGGCAATCCCAAAAGATGATGTGCTGTGTTTATATAACATACTTGAAAAAGACTGGTACAGATTCGAGGTTGCCAGCCATTGAGGAGGGGGAGGGGAGGGGGATGGGTGTGGCCATAACAGGGCAGTGAAGGGGGCCCCCGAGAGACGGACTGTTCTGTATCTCTATCAATATTCTGTGGTGACGTGGAATTACAGCCGTGCAGGATGCTATCACTGGAAAACTGGGCAGACAGCACATGAGAGCTTTCTCTAGTATTCCTTATAAATGCTTGTGATTCTACAATGACCTCAAAATAGAAAGTTCAATTAAACTCAAAAAACAGAGCGGAATCTGCAGTTATCTAGAAACTCTGCAGCATGCCCGTAATGGCGAATCTGCTCAGACAACGCAGAATTGCAGTGTGTGTCTCTAAGCTTTCAATCCCTGGGACGATGACAGGGAGGGAGATGTTTTCAATGGTGGCCTCCTTGACCTGAAAGCAAACAGAAGCACCTGACCCGTGGGGAACTCAGAGAATTTTGTTGTTCCATGACAAAAGGAGACGCTCAGCTGGCAAAGTCAAGCCTAGAAGCTCTACAGTCTATTGCAAATGGACGCTTTTGGATATCAGCATCTTTGGCATTTACTGCTATCAAAGTGACAGCCACCAACTGACCGTCCAGCACGGCGGGAATGATGCAGCACACAGCTCACGCTCGGCTTCTCGGCTGTGCCCAGCTTCAGCTGCTTTCTCTTCACTTTTTCTTTTGTGCATTATTCAAGTGCACTTTTGTGTTCATTGGCCCGATTAAGATTTGTGTCAATTATTTTACATGAAGTGGGAAACAATTTTGGCATGAGAAAATGAAAGCTAGAAGATATTTTCCTACAAAATGTAATAATTTGTCTTTATTGAAGATATCTTCTGTTGTAAAAAGCACAAAGACGTGCAAATATTTTGTGTATGAGTCGGAGATGATACAGAATCTCAAGAGACCCATGATTTAAAAAAGAAGTGAACTACCACTGAACTTCAGAACTTTTATAATTTATATTTTCTATTTCCCAAAGGAACATTTGCAGAACATATTTCAGACATTCTAAATTGTCATGCAATTTAAACAAATGGCAAAATGCTGCTCTCCTTAGCAGACGGAGAAGTTACAGATTGTGGGTTGGAGCAAGTTCATGCACAGAGGCCCGGGACGTTCCTGATTCAAAGCGCCCCTCAGCCTGCACTGCCCTGCAGACCATCACATTTCCTAGCGAGCTTGCGACGGTCTCCAGGGCAATGACATTGTCTCTATTTAAAAATGACCCAGCAATAAAACATCAAAAATCAAGAGCTTTAACTAACAAAGGTAATAGCTTCCCTCCAGTGAATGTGTGAACTGCAGGCTCTGTTTCCTCGACTGTAAAACGTGGGGGAGGAAACGAGCGACTCCCCAGGTCTGCCCAGCGCTGATGGCCTGCGGTGCACGTCCCTGCACGCGCTGAGAGCCATCCTCTTCCTCATTAAGCAGCATCAAGTCTTGACTCTCTGAGCCATGACTAAAGTGACTGCCTGGGTTATTAGGGCCTGGGAACAAACCGTGGAAGTGTCAGGTTTCACATCAACATACCACTTCCTGGGCATCTAGACCGTAAGACTTCAGAGGACGGGCTTTGCACAGTCAAACAGAGCTTCTGACTTCCCCATGTCAGCAATGCTGCGTGTGCCACCAACCGGTGGCCATGCCGTGATTTTCCGACGGGGACAAGGACCAGCACGCAGGACCTTGCATGAGAGTTCCTCCCGGCGAGCCAAAGGAGACCCCCTTACCGTCTGCCTGGCCATCCCCAGACGCCCTCCAAGCTGCCGTGTCCTGCCCCATCCTGCACCCGAGACACCCTTCAGAGCTACAAGAGATCCATGGCATCTTCTAGGACAGGGATTGGGGGAGATTCAGCCCCAAGGAAGGAAAGTGCGGGCAAGGCAGGCATTGGCATGAAGGAAGATGGTGATTCGGTGTATAGCCACAGGGCTGCCATGCTGGGCCCCGAGACCCCCAGGAATGCCTCCTCTTGAGCCCTGTGCTCCCACACACGTCCCCAGATGACCCCTTCCTCTGCCCCTGCTGCTGCCCCTCTAGAACTCCCTGCCTCCTTCCCAGGCCACCTGAAGTGACCCAGCTCCAATGTCACCTGACTTACAAAGTGTTTCCTGCTCGGCCTGCTCAGGTCCTACCTGCCACCCCTGGGGCACTTGGGTCCCACTATTACGTCCATGAGCATCCTGGACGGCAGAGGCCTGACTCTCCCTTGGGGTTCGGGGGGCCCTGGTGAGGGCTCCAGCAGCCTGGGCCTGGTGCACACAGGAGGGTCTCAGGGGCATTCACAGAGCAGAGAAATGAGGGAGGAGGGAGTGAGGCTGGAGGCCACTGTCCCCGTCCCAGGGGCCACAGGCACACTGCGGGCAGTGGAACCCATGCTGACCGGCCGACCAGGACAGTGATTTATCATCCCCGGTGGGCAAGTCTGCTCAGTGGTTGACTTGCAGACCCCTGCTTCTCCGGACGGTGTGGGACACAGCCGTGGACAGCCCTGCCTTCTGTGCGGGCACGGGGCAGCCCCCAGCCTTATCCTGGCTTCCTCTTTCCCGGTGAAATGGAGGCTGAGTGCGGGTCCCCAGAACAGAGTGGGGGCATAGGGTGACAGGTGGAGGCCTCTGAAGGCGATCCGGAAGCCGGGGCAGTCCCCTGGATCAGTGTGACTGCCTTCTCCCGAGGGAGACCAAGCTGAGCTGCCGGACACCCCAGCCCCCCTTCCCTGCCCGCTCCCCTATACCTGACAGTCCGCTCAGCAGCTGGCTTAGGGACGCGGGTGCCCCTGTTGGGAGCCGGCCCCCAGCATCCTTCTCCGGACAGTGTCTCCTGCTAATTTCACTCGGGGGCCCCTGACACAGGACCCCGTCTCCCGGGGTGGGGCCGTTGGAGCCTCGGGTCTGCGTCCCATCACGGCCCCCAGCACCAGCCTCGTGGAGGATGAGGGGGCAGCCTTCCTCGGCTCGGAGTGGCCTCGCCCTGGAAGGACCACCCAGCACCCGGAGGCCCCGCTGCACTGCCTTGGAGCCCACAAAACGCTCGCAGTTAGCGCCTACATCTGTCTCCCCCGTGGTCCCGCGCAGGCGGGACTGGGCTGCGGAAGAGGGGCTGCAGCCACGGCTCCACGCGGGGGCACTGAGCTGCCCTGGCAGACACCGCGCAGGGCTGGCTCGGGGTGGGTGGGGCGGGCGTGTTCCCTCCCGGGTCGGAGGCTGGAAGCCGCTGACTGGACAGTGCTGCAGGCCGCGCTCAGGACGGCGCTGGGGACGGCTCTCCTCCCTGGCCCGACGGGCCTGCGCTCCGCGGGGTTCTTCCCACTGTCCCCGCGTGTCCCCTCCAACAGGCCACCCGCGTGGATGGAGACCCCCCACCCAACTTGGCCACATCCTCCTGTTTGCAGAGGGGAGCCCGCCCCAGAGTGCGGTCAGGATGGTCCCCTGTCTTTTGTGGGGACGTGATTCGACCCCAGCAGCCTTAGAGCTGACACCAAGCCCTGCGTACCCCAAGTCCCCCTGCTGCCCTTGGCTCTCAGGACCCTTGGCCCACACCCCACAGGAGGCCGGGGAGCAGGTCCCATCACCCCAAAATGCCCCGCACAGACCCGGGACCTGCATCTGCTCCAGGGCCAGTTACATCTAATAGGGAAGAGAAAGTGAAGGAAAACTTGTCCTCCGATCTATGAGTGTAAAATAATATCCAAACACCGGGACACCAAGAAAGAAAGAATAAAACAGACTGAAAGTCTAAGACCCATAAATGTGCAATGATGTATAATGAAATGCTCTTTAAATCAATAGAGAGAAGAATAGAAATACTTGATTTTTACAGAGAGGCGGCAAAGACGATTTACACAGTAACTTTGGGGTTTTTGAAACTCAGGCTCCTCAGCTTGTAGGCCCCATCCAGGCCTTTATTTTAAATGACTCTTACTGGTTTTCCTCCTCATTACTAGTATTTTGGAAATTGATTCAGGCTGGTGTGAGATGATAAAGAAGAAACATTTTCTAAAAACCTATAATGCGGTAACCCAGGGGTAAGTGCTGTTAAATTCATCTGCATTTTCTTCTAATCTTATGCACATATATTTACATAATTGAGATTACACTGCATGTGCAATTTTATATGCTGATTTTTCCACTTAATATGCAGTACTAAAAATTTCTACAGATCATTGAAAAATTTAGAGCACTATTTTAATGTTTACATAATTATCTATTGCATATGCCACAATTTAATTATTCCCCTATTGTTGGACATAAGATTTTTGCATTTTATCCCTGTTATGTATAATATTGTGATGAGCAGCTTTGCAAAGAACTCTTAGGTGGCCCATATGGCTCTTTCCTAACATAGATAAAAAGAAAAGTAATCGCAGAATCAAATTATCGCGAAAGGATGACTCAAATAATAGCCCTTGAGCAGCAGGAAAATGCTCATTTCACTCCTCCCACACCTGCAATGACTAGTCATTATTTTTAAACTCTTTTAATTTAGTAAGTAACACATGTCTAGCAATTGTGAAGATTATCTCCCCCTAATTACCAGTAAATTTGAATATTTTTTGTATTTATATGCCATGGTGTTCTTTTTTTCGAATAATCGATTAATTTCCTTCAGTTGCTTTTCTATTAAGGAAAAGAAAATACTGTTAATTTGTCAGTTTCTTTGAGTTCCTGTCTCTTTGAAGTTTAACCCTTTCTTTGACATATTTAGATAAATTCTCTTCCCCAAACTCCATGGGTTGGAAATAATTTAATATGATATTTGTGAATATTGTACATAATCATTTAGTGATATCCAAAAGACAATAATCTTTCCGGGGACCTCTTTAATTGTCTATATACTTAAAATAAACAATCAAACAAAAGGGAAATGAACAAAAATATCTTATCTCTGCATCTATCAGGGAATGGATCTCCTAAATTTTTCTCTTTGATGTTTTTTTCTTACTTTGTTCCATTCTGCACTGAGTCCCTACGCTGCTTTTATTTTGGGATATTAGTGTGATGGGAGGACCCCAAAGGCCTGTTTTTTGGTCAAAATACACAACTTGTTGCGCTGACGACTGCATCCCTGACTACTTGACCTGAGGCTCCCGTTCCCGTATGAAGCCCCTCGAGGCTGTCGGATGATTTCTGGACTGACTCTCCTTTTCCCTGGGCTTCCTCCTCTTCCAGCAGTGCTACACAGTGCCAAGTGCTCTTGGGTTATGACGTTAGGGATCTTTTCAAAACCGGCGCAGTTTTCTGACCTGCTCATGATTCAAACACACGTCCTCCAAACCCCCAAGCCCACGTGGCCACCTGAGAACCGAGTGAGCCTGTCCCCCAATTGGCTCACCAGGGCTGCCCCAACCAAGACCGTGGCCGGTGAGCTTAGACAGCGGGGTTCGTGGGCTCACAGGTTTGGAGACCAGAGGTCCAACTTGGAGGGGCCAGCAGCTCGCTTTCCCCCGAGGCAGTGGCTCTCCGAGGCGGCTCACTGCTTCCTCGCATGTGGTCCCTCTCTCCTCCTCCGGCCATTTCTAACCAACAGCGTCTGAGCTGTCTCTGCTTAGGAGGCCTCAGCCAGGCGGGTTAAGGCCCCTGATTCAATCTGGCCTCCAAACAGGACCCCCAAGAGCCCCAGTTATGAGGCATCTGCACCCACAGGACTCAAGGTCAGGGCTTCTGTCTGTCTTAGAGGACAAAACTCAGTTGACCACACCCCCCTTTTAACCAGAGTTGCTTTTATACTCTCGACTTGCAAACACTTGGTGATGGAACGCTGGAGACAGAGGGGCTGTGAGGACCGTCCAGTCCAGCTCTTAAATCACACCCACACGAGGCCCACAGCCGGCACGGACTGCCCACTGGGCCCATGGCCACTGCCTGTCCACGGCAGCCTGCTCTGTCCACCGCAGTGCCTGGTGAGCGGGGGCTTCACCACCCAGGTGGCCTTCCACAGCCATGGGGAGTGAGCCAGGACTTCTGTCAACATCAGGACCTGTCATCGAATTCCAGAAGCACGGGTGCAGGGCAGGGCCTGGGCAGATGCAAGCCTGAGCACACCTGCCGAGAGGTTCCCCGGCTCCCCAGGCTGCTCAGGCAGCGGACCTCTGAGGTGATGCCTCCTGGTGGCCGGACCCTGACAGCAGCTTCTCTCTGAATCCAGGCAGCACCTTGGAAGAGCCAAAGATCCCCATAGGTACATATGAGCAGATGAAGAAATAACCCCCGGGAACCTGACGGTACTTTTTCACTGAGCAAGCTGAAAGTCAACAGTGAAGTACTCCTGTCATCTGTGCACCGTCTTCTAGAAATGACACTAACATCATAACACAGTTGACTTTCGGAAATACAGAAAAAAGAATGCTTTTTAAAAATTTTAGGAAGAGATACTGTATCTTGCCTACATCCTTAGCTTAATCCACAACAGGAAGACTTGGGGTTGGCCACTGATTATTCAGTGCAACAAAATTCATTGAGAATTTTAAATGCAAAACATTCTGAGGGAAACACAGAAATAAGTGAGAGTGATTCTCTGCCCACATGTGTAAATAATTAAAAATAAAACAATTCTCGACTTCCAGGTCCACGAGGCACAGCCCACGACTCTCCATCAGGGCACCATACCCAGTTCCTGGCCTGTGATAAGCCCCTGGTAAATGCTTGGTGAAAAAATAAGCAGATTGCCTTAGATCTGGTAGAACTTAGAACTAGTAGATTGCCTTACAGAGCTCAGATCTTTAAACTCAGTCTATAAAGGACTCCCCTGTGCATTACCTTGTAGAGTTGTTTGCCATCATGCACGTTACTGATGAAGAAGACAACGCAGACCTAAGCATGGCCACCCACGACCCCTCTCTTTGCTCTAACTGCACATCCACCACCAACACTCCCCAAGGTAGGTTAGCTCCCCCAGCATCCTCATCCCAGGGAAGGCCCCTGGGGTGTGGGAGCTGCTTCCTTGGGAAGTCTAGTCCCTGAGGACAGCCAGTAAATGGATGTCTTCTTGTCAATGCCTTTGTGGGGTTCTGGGAACGTGCTGGTCCCCAGAACCTCCCATTCTAGCTCCAAATCTCCTTGGTGACTCAGGGCCAACCTTGTACCTCCATCAAAGTGAGTCCCAGAAACCCTACCAACCACCACACCATCCCTTTCTGTAGCTGGATTACAAGTGCACTGTGCTGGGAGCAGCTTTACTCTCACGGAATTAACATTTGCTCTCAGGAAACCATTTCACTTCACGTTTTATTGAGCATAGCAGACATCACTGGGGAAAATAGTCAAAGATTGGTGCTTTCTGAGTTCTCCCCTGGGTCCTCGAAGCCCCAGGAAGGCAGCCACAGGGTGGAATGTGTGGTGGGTCATCCATCCGTCCCTTCCTAAACCATTCGTACTCACAAGCACTGCTTTAAGAACATTGAGATACAAAATGGAAAGTGAGCTTATCATACAAACAACAGCATGTAGCACCAGCCCTGTGAATTAATTACACGTTTTTAGGAAGGACCGAGCGTGGACTCACGAGATAGCTGAACTGGCACCCAGACTCACTGGGAACAATCAGTTTTAATCGAATACCCATTTTCTTAGGGTTGCAGGGCACAGGAAGACAGCACACACAGCATCTTCATCTCTTGGGAAGGCCCAGCAGCTACCTAGCAACATAGCTTCTTTTCTCCCCTCTCTCACACAGAGCATGTCCAGCGCCTAATGGACATGAGCCAGGGATAAGAGACAGAGAGCTGAGGCCTCAGTTTCTACGTGTCCTGAGTTCACAGAGTGGCCCTCTTTTCAGGGTTTAACTGCAAGTGAGACAGGCACAGCATCCCACATTCATTTTATCCTGTGGTTTCCAAGAAAGCACAGCTGTGAGAAAAGAGTCTCTGTGGTCAGTATCCTGGACAGGCCTGGGAGAGCCCTGACCTCATGTTGACATTTTACTCAGAGCCTTTGACAAATTCCAGCACCCAGTCATGATTAAAATGACAACAGCAACAAAACCTCTCAATTAAATAAGCATTGATGTTAACATGAAAATATAGGCATTCTCAGCCCTAAAGCCAACATTGTGCCTTATTGAAAAACATGATTAGACAGGTACATCTGCTGTTTCCACTGTAATATTGCACTAGAGATATCAGCCAATGCAATCAGACAGGAGAAAACAATAGAAGGGGAAGTAAAACCCTTTCTGTTTGCATATAGTATGACAGTATCCCTTAAAACCCAAGAGCATAAAGGATAAAACAAAAGTTACTAAACTAAAACTAAAACCTAAACATAGGAAAATAAAACAAATTAAAGGATTCAATAAATTATCAGGATAGAATAGTGGTATAAAAACAACCTTTATATATACAAACAATAACCAGATACAATGTATACTGGATGGGCAAACAGAATTTGCAATAGCAATAAAAATATTAAATGTGTAAAATAAACAATAAAAATGTGGATTTATAGGAGGAAACTTTTCTATACACCATTAAAAAAATAGACCTGTCCAAATGGAGAGGCATTTGTGTTCTTGGATAGGACTATTCAAAATTAGAAAGATGCCAGTTTCCTCAAGTTAATGGATAAATTTCATGTCATACCAATAGGAACACTAATAAGTATTTTGTTCTGCAACCAAACAAGTAGATTCTACATTTCGTATGGAAATATAATACCAACTATATTTTCAAAAGTTTAAAAAGAAGAGCAATGAAGGGTTACTTAACAGATATTAAAAATATGTTAAAGCCCCTGTGATTCAGTGTATTATTGGAACATGAATCAACAAACCAAAGAAGAAACTAGAAATTCATAAATAAATGAAAGTAAGTGGAGATATTTAGCATATAGTAAAGAAAGCATCTCCCAAATTACTGAGAAATTTAAGTGCTATTAGGAAAACCAGATAGCCTTTTGGAAAAAGATAAAATTGGATCCAAGCCTCATATGGAAAAAATTCCATATAGAACAGGTATCTAAGTGTAAAAAATAGCTATGTACAAATATTAGGAGAAAACTTAGGTGAATTCCTTTAAAACCTGGATGTCAGAAGAAGCTTTCTAACTATGGCTTGAAATCTAGAAGCAATAAAATAAAAGATTGCTAAATGCAATGGCATATATATTTTTTAATTGCATGGTAAATTTGCCATAAGCAAATCAAAAGACAAATGACAAACTGCAAATAATTGTTTACAACTTGACTCATAATGGGAGAAAATCACACTAAAAGTACATGGTGATCCCATTTCTTCCCTCACAGGTCAACACAGATTCGTAAGGTGACAGCACTGACCCTGGCACAGCTGAGGGTGAACGTGCCCCTCCCGTCCATTGTGGGTGGGAGTACAGAAGGCCACCCCCTGTGGAGGGGAACCAGGGGCATCTGAGGAGCCCCCTCCACTGTCACCTGAGTGGTGATGGGGGGAGGGGGAGTGTGGCGTCTCTGACTAATCTCTTTTGTGACTTTAATTTTGAATCGTGTTAATATTTTACGTATTCAAAATACAGTAATTAAGAGATGAGGAAAAAAACAGCTATGAAATTGAATTCAAATCAAAATACACGAACTCAGTTGAATATCAAATTTGTAACAAAAATCTCTCAGAAAAATAATTCCAGTATCTTTTGAATGGACTCCTCTAATTAAACTACCTTAATGGGATATATTCTGATGACTACAACAGAAATCTTGAATTTTAATTAGTTTTGTTGATGAAAGTGTAATGATGTAGTAATCCTGAAATTATTTGGTGTGTACTGTAGGGTTGCGCAAATGAGTAAGCCTATTCGTTGATGTTACTGGGAATGAGAGTTTTCACGGGGGGAGAAGGGTGATACAGATGTGTGTGTGTGTGTGTGTGTGTGTGTGTGTGTGTGTGTGTGTGTGTGTGAAATACATACAACAGAGGAAAATGGAATTCAAACCCAACATCGTGGGTTTCACGTAGACATCCTGCCTGTGATGTTGGCTTTGAATTAATGGTATTGGCATGAACCCATGATTTAAAAGATACAAGTTTTCAAGAAGTAAAAACATAAATGCAGGTAAGTTTTAGTGTCCTTGGCTGCTCAAGCAAACACCACACAATGGATTGCCTTAAACAATGGGAATTTACTGGCTCTCAGTTTTGAGGCCGGGACATGTGCAAATCAAGGCGTTATTAAGGTGAAGTTTTCTTCCCAAAGACTGGTGTTCTGGGCTGGCTGCGGCCATCCTGGGTCCGGGCTCCTCTGTGACGTGGAGATGCTCGCGGCCGCCTCTCCGGGCTCCCCCTTCTCTTCCCAGTTCCGCTGATGTGCCGCTTCTGGCTGCTGCCTCTGTGGCACTCGCTCTCTCTGTCTCTCTCTGTCTCTCTCTCTGTCTCTCTGTCTCTCTCTCTCTGTCTCTCTCTCTCTCTGTCTCTCTCTCTCTCTCTCTGAATTTCATTCTCTTATAAAGGACTCCAGTAAAAGGACTAAGACCTGTCCTGACTGAGGTGGGCCACACCTTAACTGAAGTCCTGTCATCCAAAGGTCCTATTTACAGTGAAATATAACATGTGCACAAAAAGATATCTTGCAAAGTAGGATTTAATAAGTAGTTATATAGGAAATTTCCAAAAATATTATGAATTACAGCACCATAGTTATAATCAGGTCACACCCACAGGAGCAGATTAATTTAAATACATGTTTTTCTGGGGTATGTATCACCAAACCACCACAAAATATAAAAGCAAAGCAACTTCATATATGCATACAATACTCACGTGCACACACACGTGCATGTATATGTGTATATTCCCTACAGCTCTACATTAAAGGGTCAGGGTTTCTTGGGCAAATGGCTGCTTTCCCATCTGGAACAGGGACAGTCTTAAGTGGACCTGGGGCATCTCATGGACTACAAAGTGGAGAAGTGTCCGAAGGCCGATGAAGGAATGAAGACAAGGCGAAAGGACACAGGTGGCCAAATTGGAGACAATTGGAGTCACAGAGGATGACGAACGGAGGCTAGATGGATCATTGTCCTGTGGAAGGTGGTGGTGGGCTCAGGTCAAAGGCCACTGGGTCCCCTCTCAGCCAGGGACGGCCCGCCCGGCACCCCAGCCCCTTCCCAGAGGCGCCTCCTGTCAGCCCGCCCTTCCGGTCCCTGCTGTGTCTTCAGTGCCCAACTAGAGGATTTCGTCAACAGCATTCACCCTACTTACACCATATCCCTCTAAAAATATGTTCATAATATTGCTCAACTCCAATCTACAAGCCCACACTTTCATTTGTACAACAGCTACATGGTGTACGATGTTTATGTGCTCGTTAAAACTTTTTATAGCAGAAAAAATTAGTATTTCCAGAAGAGGTTGTGCATTTAATAACGTGGTTGCCCCGTGTTATCTAATGCTTCCCTCTTCTGGAGCGGGCAGATGTGGGGCACAGTGTGTTTCTTATTAAACAGACGTGTCCAGGGTTTATTCCTCACATGGGAAAGCGCAGGTTCTCCTGGGCCGGCCGTGTCATTGCCTATAATCCAAATGCAGACGGGTCGCCCACCACGACAGGCTTCCCCTCTGGCCACAAATGCACACACGTGCACACACTCACCAAGAGTTTCTGGTCAGTTTCTTGCATGTTTATCCCACAGGGCTCAGACTGAGCAACACCCACCTCTGCCACCAGGCTCTGAGATCGAGGTGGCCCCACCGGGGGCTGTTTCACCCAAGCCCACGGTCCCTGCGTCCAGGTCACCTGCACTCAGCTTGGGTGCCCGCCTCAGTCCAGTATCTGCCTCTGCTGCTGCCCACTTGTTGTCCAGGCCACACTGGACTGTCCAGGGAACTGGGAGATGCAGAGTGAAATCACGGGACTGGGTCCCACGGGTGACAGCCCACAAGCGTCCAGGAAGCAGACGCCTGGGGACAGGGCGGCTCTGACCCTGCATGGAAAGCCCTGTGAGAGATGCCCTGAGATGCCCACCCAGAGCCCCCTCGGCTGTGCTCTTCTTGCAGCAACCCTGTTGGGAGGCAACGGGGTGCAGGATGTGCCTTGCAAAGCAGAAGGAGCTTCTGTGGTCCCCGGGGACCACAAACCCAGGGGTGTCCAGAACACAAGGACCCAGAGGGGGCTGATATGAAAGCGTCTCGCAGCACCTGGGCCGCCCTGCTCTGGCTGGTCCTCCACCCCAGGGTGCCATGGGGCCCCCACAAATTGCAGCCCCCAGGGGGCCCTGCACATTCATGCAGCCACCCCGTCATTCTTCAGACCATCCCTCCTGCTTCACTCCCTCCTCAAGCCGAGCCCTGGCAGGGGTTCTGACCAGGCACCTCCTGAGCACCTGCTGTCCGAGGCGGAAGCCGCAGCGAGCTCCAGTCTGGGCAGCATCGCAGCCCCCCAGGGCTCCTGGGGGCTGGAGCTGGGGGCCGGGGTGGGGCGCCAGCCCCCGGGGCACACAGTGCTTGGGCTGCCAGCATCGTTGCTGGCCCTGGGGAGCACGTGGAAGGTGGGGTGGCGGAGGCCCACGCTGACACAGAGGACGCGCTCCTCACGGGGCTGGGGCAGCGAGGTGTGTAACCTCCGCCGATCGGGCAGAACCCGGCCTGTGGGGCCGCAGGTTTCCGGGCCACATGCTTTCCCTGCTTCCCTAAATCTAGTGTGAGCGGGAGAGCCCTCAGTGTTCCTATTGCGAAAAGCGTCTTTCAATTAGTCAATATTTTGTGCAAGAACCCTGCTGAGGCCATAAGTGAACTTTTCTAAGGATGTAAATTTTGTCCTGATTGTATTACTTGACCTTCATAGAAATTTCTATTTTGAGCAGCTAATCAAGGAAACAAGAAGCCTGGTTTGTCTCAGTGGTTGGGGGGCTCTGTGACGGGTGACCAGCTAACCCCATGCAAGGCTGGATGCACAGACGGACAGGATTGCACATGACGGAATCTCGTCTTCCCGAGTGTGACCAAGGTGGGCCCACGAGGGGTCCTCACCTCAGTGGGGGCCCAACCACCCGCCTCGCAGCAGCCGGGCGCCGGAACAGCCAAGGCAGCAAACTGGAAATGAAAGCAGATGCCAACCCAATCGTCCCGAGGATGGGGACGGCAAGGAGGGTGTGGCCTGTGTGGGGTGGAGGCCCCGTGAGGAGCTGCCTTGGGTGGACGCACCCTCGGCTCAGCGGCCACGTGGCGCTGCCCTGCAAGTTGCAGTAAGTGAGTTAACACGGAGACTCGGTGGAACAAAACGGGGCCTGAGCTCCAGCACCCCGAGTGCCCGCCAGTCCTCAGACGGACCTCCAAGGTGCCGCCGCCTAACACGACTTCCCAGAGGGGTGTTTGCAGCAAGACCCCCCTCTCTGAAAGTCGCAGCTCACGGAGGAGCGGCTTGAGTGAATCAGGGGCATAATGCAAACCCTTCAAAGGCCAGAACCCGTCAGGTCAACACTCTGTTTGAGGCAACAGAAGAGCTGCTCAGACCAGCTAGGGATGTGGGGTGAAGCCACGGTCACGCTTGTCAGCGTCTCGTCACTTAAGGCTGATGGGCCACGGCAGGTCTGCTCCACTCGGCCAAGAGCGTGAGAGTGCTGTCCCAGCCTCCCAGGTCCTGCGTCCCCCACATCACAGGGTCTCCAAGGTCCTGGGTCCCCCACATCCCAGGGTCTCCCACATCCCAGGGTCTTCCACGTCCTGGGTCCCCCACATCCCAGGACTCACGTCCCGGTTCCCCACATCCCAGGATTCCCCACATCCCAGGATTCCCCACATCCCAGGATTCCCCACATCCCAGGATTCCCCACATCCCAGATCTCATGTCCTTAGTCTCCCACATCCTGGTCTCTATGCCCAGTCTCTCACATCCTGGGTCTTCCCTGTCTGGGTCTCCAACATGGCTTGCCCGTCATCGTCGGCTCAACTTGGCTCCTCCTGTTCTCCAGCCAGGGTGCTTTATTCTTTGTCTGAGTTCAGTTAGCTCCCATGTAGACCAACTCAGGGTGTTCAGAGCCTGATGGAAACATGAGCTTTCCCAAGTCCAGCAGCTCCAAATGCTGAGTCTTCTTGTCTCTCCATGTCCTCACCTCCAACACCACACAGGTGGTGCCACAACTACCAAGCACGTGAGGTATTCTTGAAACAGGCACAAAGGAAGCAAGGCTTCGTGGAGCCCTCTGCTTCCAACAGGGCCCCTGGGTGCTCCCACATTGACCCTCCTGGGGGCAGCGGTGCCCACCACAGTGTCCTCCAGGGCATCCACCTGGGCGATGCCCGTCACAGAGCTCAGGACACAGTGGGTGGAGCTGCAGGGCCCCAGCCAGGAATGGGGAGCCCTGGGCACTTAATAGTTGCTCCCTAGCTCTGGGCATCCTCTACAGGGTCAGGGGATGGACCAGATAAATGCAGAATCCCCTCAGTGTGCTCTGAGAATGAATCAGATGAGGGAGCGTGTTTCCTGTTGTCCTTTGGGAAAAGATGATGGAGAAGCCTCAGGCAGCCGACTTCTTGGTAACGAGCGCCTGGCATAGAGAGAAACCTAGGAGTTTCCAGGCTGCAGAGACCCGGCCCTGGGGTGGGAGTGGTGGCAAAGGGGTGGTGTCGGGCCACACCCCTGCACTGTCCTGGGTCTCGGGCAGGAAGGAGGCCAAAGTGGGCTGATCACCTGCACGGCCGTGGAGGGACGGGCTGGACAGAGGATGCCTCACCCTGGCAGCCCTGCATGTGCTGGTGTGCAGGTGGGTCAGGCGTGGGGCTCTCTGTCCCCAGGGACAGGCTGTGACATCGGGGTGCAGTCACAGAAGGACAGCCCCTGGGAGTGACATGGGCTGAGGGATGGTGTGCCAGTATGAATGTATTGTGTTCCCCCCAAATGCCATTATCTGCTGCAATCTTATGGGGCAGACATTTCAGTGTTGATTAGA
>PVKY010002084.1:0-27629 GCA_004027775.1 Bradypus variegatus | reverse complement strand
AACCATACTCCTTATAATATCTTTTGGACCTTGGGCCATAAAAAAATTAATACAACTAGTTAAGGACCTGATTGATTCTGCCCTAAGCAGGCCCATTCAAGTGCATTATCACCGGCTTCACCTCGCTGACCAAGGTGTGAATCCAGAATATCTAACTGCTACCCACCCTTCCGAGTAAGAGATCCCCCTCCTATCCCCAGGCAGCATATACCTTGAAAGTATGCTTCTAGCTTATGCTACGATTGGTACCGCTGGGTGCAAGGCAAAGCACTGCAAAGGAGGGCCAAAACAACTAAAGGCCATTTTCGAGCTCCTTGAGAAATATGCCTTATTTGCATAAGGGTTTGCTCTGCAAAAATTCCCCTCCCCAGAAAAACAGAGCCATCGACTTGGGCCTGGATAGCCAATGACGGGTAAAATCTGTCAAGAGCCATCCAACCTAAGACAGGATGAGAGCCCATAGCCGGCACTCACCCAATGACGGGTAAGGATGGCTCCCATACAGACAACCCAAAACAGGCACAGCCCCATAAGAGCCACAAACAACTTGGGGAATAAGGCCTCTATTTCCCCCAGCCGGTTAATGCCAAAGAAATGCTCAATCAGCATTCTTCCTCCATCCTTTTGAAATACAAAGGGAGGAGATGTTGGGGACAATCAAGGTAGCAGGTATAATATCCACCTTCAGCGATGCCGGTAACATAGCCACCTGGGCTGATGCAATAACGGCCTAAGCTATCATCAGCCTTCTTCCATGTCACGGAAGCCCTACTTTACTAACCTTAGGTGGTCCTACTTTACTAACCTTGTCCTACTTTACTAACCTTAGGTGGTCCTACTTTACTAGCCTTGTCCTACTTTACTAACCTTAGGTGGTCCTACTTTACTAACCTTACATCTGCCACCCGCCCTAGAACAGCATCCACCAATCCCAGAGTGCCACCCGCTCCTACTAGCCACTCCCTTTTCTTCTAGAGTATGTAAACCCTGGCTTTTCAATAAAGATTTGCAGCTTGCAGCTTGATCAGAACCCTTGTCTTGCTGTCATTCCTCGTGTCTCTTGTCCCATACCATTCCTTCCCTCACAGGACTTGGAGCTCTCGTTGATTGTCCCGCGGGCCGGGACACCATCTGATTTTCACGTCATGCCGTAGTCTTCTTTTTATTTATTTATTTTTTTCCAACAATCTAAAAATGTAAAAACCAATTGTGGCAGCCCGTGGCCTGAGCAAAACAGCCTGCAGATCTTGGGGCACAGCAGTCTGCGTAACTAGGCAGCTAAATATTTAACCTATTGCCTTTCTAAGCCAGTAAAGAGAAAAAGGGTAAATTGACCTTAAAATGTAATTTTATGGGAAGCAGGGAGGAGGTGAGGCTCTTAGTCTCACAAAAAGAGCAAAATGTAATTGTTTAAGTGTTATTCTAGTCCTTCCTGCACCACCCCCCAGGTCAGAGTGACCTGTTCCTGCATCTGTGCTCCCCCCACCCTTAGGAGGGCCTTTGTCTTACACCCTTATGAAAGGCTTTCTGCCCTTTTTGCAGGGCTCCGTCGTCTTCCCTGTGAACGCGGTACCTGCCCGGCCCGAGAGAGCCGTCATGGTCTCTCCATGACTTCCCACCCTGTATGTCAGCCCTGAATACAAGTTCATGTATCAGAAAATGCTCGCTGTCTTCTTCGGCCTCACTCATGGGCCAGGCTGTGCAAATTGGGGGGCGGAGGGGATCTGGCCTACAGGCCGCAATGGCCGACCCCCGGTTCGGGTTCATGCGATCTGCTCACATTCTTGCCTGTCTTGAGCGTCGTGAGAGTTCCGGGCAGTTGGCAGGGCGAGTACAACTCACTTCCTGCAGGCAGAAGTGGACGGAGACCCAAGAGTTAATCCCAGGCCACACGGCCGAGCCGCCTCCTCTCTGGGGAAGCCCGAGCGCCTCGGAGGCTGGGGAGCCAGCCCCGGTGCAGGCCAGGGTCGCCGGCCCCTCCCAGGCTCTGTGCAGCCCCAGCCCACACCCTGCGGGCCCTCGGTCTTTTCCTGCCACGAATAGTGAAGGTCCCCGCGTGGTTTCACCTGCTTTCTTCTCGGAGCTGGACTCTCAGCTGCTTGCAGACAGGATTGGAGTCCTCTTCGCTTCGAGTCCTCGGCGTGTGGCACGGTGCCCAGGAGCTTTGGCTGCACTGGCTTCTCACCCCAAGGCTCCCCCTGCCCAGGCCTGGCCGTCCTGCCCCCACACTGCAGCCCTGGCCTGCTCGGCTCCAGAACTCCAATTGATATGCAGCCAGCACATCCCATTTCCTTCTTAAACCCAAACTCAACAGCCATCTGTTTGCTCTAGTTTTCCAGCACTAATTGCCATTCCTGATTTTGTTTGATATGTTTGACCTGGTATTTTAGAACTAACTCTTAATTGTGTTTTTATTTAATATGGCTAGCACACATAAAGCAAGCCCATAAGGAGTGCTATATAAATGCAAATTTTATTGTATTTCACTCAAGACCTCAGAGACTTGCCAAAGTTGGTTCTGCTCTGAAGAAGTTTCTCCCAAAGTGCTTGCGGGGGTTTCTCCAGCTCTCTGGAACAGAGCTAAACTAACGGAGGGACGAGGCAAGCCATCAGCTCACCCTCAGGCCTACCCACACTCTGGGCATCAAAACTCTGTTGGGTTGTTCTGATGTTGTTAATTTCTGACAGGTATGGTAGGAACAAGTTCACAGAAATGTTACTATAGTAGATTATTTTCTTGGGGTAGAGTAGGAACATGTTGGAAGTCAAGTAGTTATTTTAGGTTAGTTGTCTTTTTCTTACTCCCTTGTTATGGTTTGTTTGAAATGTTTTTTTATTGTCTATCTTTAAAAAATTTTTTTTATGTAGTTAATTTTAAAAAAGAAGAGTTAATTAAGAGTTAATGATAATGAATGCAATATATGATACTGGAGTGGATCTAAGACTGGAGGAGAAAAGCTCAAAGGGGGCATAAGGAAAAATTGGAATATAGAGTTTAAGCAGTTTAAGCTTTATATCCATATTAATTTTCTTGAATTAACTGCAGCTAAGTTAATGACATAAGTGAATATCCTTGTTCGTAGGAAATGTACATGGAAGTGTTATGAGTTCAAGGGGTATGGTATACGCAAATGTTCAGCAGATGATAAATGGGTAGATAGATAATTGATAGAAAGACAGAAGATATAGTTGAAAGAAAGAGAGAGGAGGGAGGGAAGGAGAGAGGAAGGAAGGAAGGAAGGTGAAAGAAAGGTACAGCAGAAGTAGCAAAATGTAAAATGGGTAGATAGAGATATCTGGGGGTGGGGGGTTTGGGAGTTCTCTGTATGGGGTTTGTATTGTATTTGCAACTGTCCTATATGTTTGAAATTATTTCAAAATAAAAATAAATAAAATAAAATAAACTATACCAAGAAAACAAACAAACAAACAAAAAAGTCAATTGGGTTGTGCACAAAATCAACAAATCATACCCTCGGTTATGACATTTTTTTTGTGCTGCTTTTGTGAACGGATTGAACATTTTGCATTAAAAAGTGCCATCTAACTGGGTCACTAGGACGCTGTTTAAAGTGTATGTTTGCAATCGTGATAAGGACGATTTTAATTTTCTGCTTTTTGTTAAAAAAAGGTTAATTGTTACAAACATGTGCCATTAACCAGTAGATAATTGGCATGACTTGTAAGGCCCCACTTAAATTTTTCAAGATAAGCTGCTTCACTTCCAGGAAGTGTCTAAAGTTATTATTTTAATGAGATTTCAGACCTGTGAGAAGTGAGTAAGACATTGATCGACCCAGCCAAAGAGCAGCTCTTGTGACTTGTAAATCACCCCTGTCTGGGGCCCCCAGCTCCCCACAGCGCCCCCGTGCCACATGGGAGGCCGGGGCTTCCACAGACGAGGGCGGGCTGCACCCCAAGCTTCTTGCCCGACCCTCTCCCAAGGCCACATTCCTTGCAGCTCCTGGGCCCCCTGGCTGTTTGCATCGTTGCTCATTCCTCCAATTTGGGGTCCCCTCTCTGTGGACCCAACCCTCAGCTCATCTCCCAGCTGTGCCCTTGGCGCGCTCTGAGCCCAGCCACAACGGGTGAGTGAATGGATTTCATTTTCTATTCTCTGAGAGTCGCTGATTTCATCCTGTTGTCTTCCTGAGGTTATACACGTCTGCAATGCGGGCAGCATCTTTGGTTTTCTTCACTGGGGACAAAATTCTTGCCATTTCAGGGATCTTTGTATCTCCAGTGGCTCAGTCAATACAGTTCTTTGTGGGCCAGAGCTGGTCATGAAGGATTACTAACATTCCCCATTGGTCGGGCGGGGCCAGGGGGATGGCCTGCTGCCAGTCTTACTGGGAAGCCTCGGGCCGCCACGCTCAGAGGATGTTCTGTTATTCCTCGTGTTCTCTCCTGTGGGTTGCCTGGACTGGATGTAGCGGCAGCTACAAAAATTCTGGGAGTCGGACGTGAGCTGAAGCTTCATTCCTTCTCCCCATGGGTAGAGGTGCCATAACGCAAACGTGACTGAGTGGGGAGGAGGGGCGCGGCAGGGGTGGGGAGCAGAGGCCAAATCGAGGGTCCGAGTACCCAAGCATAAGACTCCAGGCCTAATGAGGCATCTGGAAGCCAAAGAACCCCAACCACAATGGCCAGCAGCAGACAAGCAAGCACCTGCACCCAGGAAATCCGGAAGGAAGCTGCAGGGCCAGGCCAGGGCAGGATGTGGGGGTGCCGCAAACGATGTGGACCAGCCCTGAGAACTGGTTAAGGCCACACAGAGCATCTGCTCAAATCCACCACCACATGCGTAAGGCTGGGCACTTGTAAAAAATAAAATTAAAAATCCCACAAGGGATAATAACAGTAGACTTTATCCCCATTGGTTGTGGGAACTCAATGAGAGATGTTTTGAGGGCTTAGATAAGGTCAGCACCTGGCACACAAAAACCGCTAAACGAAGGCTGATTGGTAAGACACCAGTGACGGAGCCATGGAAACAGTGGCCTTCTGGCTGCTTTTTCTGATTTACCATAGGGCAGGATTCAGGGCCTAAGCCCGTTGGTTCTGAATCCGAAAGAATGAGCAGAAATGTAACTGGTGCTGGTAGCAGGAGGGCCTCTGGGCTGCAGGGACTTGCCTCCTCCACAGCTGGGGTGAGCGAACTGCCAGTTCATGGAGGGGAGGCAAGCTACACCCTCTACCTTGCTGCTCGGCCTCCATTTCAGTCATGTCCAGCCCAGGCCTCCAGCCAAAGGACTAAATGGCTTCACGTCCTCGGAACTGTGCTTTGGAATCACACTCCCTGGTCGAGATAATTCAGCAGCCACGATGCCAGAACTTCTCCAGAGTAAGTGACGCATGGTACGCTCATGGGAGATGTGAGTTTTAAACATAAGCCCAGTTTCCCTCTTTGCTGTGGCCTTTAGGAAACTCGTGACTAAACATGGGCCTCTTCCAGCAGTTATGCAGGCCCTTCAGTCCTCCAGTTCACTGTATTACATTTCCCTTAGCTGAATTTTAATATACAGAGCAGACAGAGGTGGCACCTTCCCCTCACTAGTTTCCAGTCCTGGGTCTGAGGGGCTCCCCCTTTCTAGACCTCATTAGAGTTGACTGTCTAAAACTTACCACAGAACAACCACACGCCCAGCAATCCCACCCCGGGCACATGCCCAAAGAACCGAAAGCAGGATGAAAACTGGTATTTGCACAGTGATGCTCACAGCTGCATCAGTCACAATTTCCCAAAAGTGGAAGCAACCCAAGCATCCATCAGTGGATGAATGGATAAAGAAAAGGAAATGTTATTCGGCTGTACAAAGGAATGGGGTTCTGACACACGCGGCAACACGGATGAACCCTGAAGACATCACGTTGAGTGAAAGAAGCCAGACACAAAGGACAAATATTGTATGACTCCACTTACATGAAATAACAAGAATAAGCACATTCACAGGGACGGAAAGTAGATTCAGGGTCGCCAGGGGGGTGGGGAGAGGAGGAATGGCGAGTTACTGTTCAATGAGTTCAAAGTTTTTGTCTGGGTTGTTGGAAATGTTCTGGGACCAGATAGAGGTGGCGGCTGACAACATTGTAAATGTCATTAATAGCACTGTATTGCTCACTATAAAAGTTACTGAAATGGCAAATTTTATGAAATATATATGTATGTTGCCATAATAAAATAAATAAATTTTTATTTGTTTATGTGTTCCACTAACTTCCTCCAAGCAGTCAGTTTTCAGCAGGCTCCACCAGAGCCGCAGCTGAACTATCGGGAAAGGGGAAGATGGAGTAGCAGGAGGCTGGGAGGGCAGGAGCAACCCGTGGGCTTCCCACAGCCCCAGGCCTAACATGGAAACAGAGCCGGATGCTGACAATTAGGGAAGATAAAAACCTTACCTTTCGTAATTAAACCCACGTGCACATGACAATCGCAGCTGCAACTTTAATGCCCAGACCTGTTTCTCCTCCCAAAGAAGTGAAAAATCAGTCAGGCTATAACTTAGAAGTGTTCTCACGCCTAAGATAATAAGGATCAAAATATCTAATTTTCAAGGTATCGGGGGTTTGGTTACCACTACCTGAAAGTGGTTTTTTCCTTCCCAAACAGGATGTGTTATGGAGGCATTCATCAAAAACAAGTCATTTACGGGTTTGTGGGTTTTATATATAAAATTTACATAGTTTCCAAGATCACGAATGGTGTACGCTGAGTTTTAAGTAACAAGGTGTTTTCTGGTGTCTTCTAGCAAAGTCCGGAAAGCCTGAGCTGGCTCTGAGTGAACCTAAGCCCCATGTCACTGGAATTACACACCCTCTGCCAGCCTCAGGCTGCCCGACGCCAGCACTAGACTGTGGCCCCACTGAAAGGGCTATTGGGCCCCTGAGGAAGTCACCTTAGGGACTTCCTAAAATCTCTTCCAGCTTTAAGCAACTGCAACCATTCTTTTTCTCATATGCCAAGTACAGTCTCGATAATCAAGGAAAACATCCCTTGTGCCTACTCTTTAAAAAGGGACTCCCTCCCCCTCCTCCAATTTACCTAGAAAGGGAATCAATATTTTACATTTCCTAGCGAAATCACAAGGAAAACCAGGAAGGTGCTTTGAAACGCTTCAGCAGCAAACAGAAAACCCGGGCACTGCGGACCCTAAGGACGCGCTGCTTGGCTCTTTAGAGCCTCGGAGAATGGAATTGCTCACATTCTTAGGTTCTCCCACCCGCTCTGGGAAACCCGCAGGAATGCAGGAATCAGAGGAGCTGCATTCCTCCCGCCACAGACACTTGGGCTTGGCAAATGGCAAGACTTGGACCATCATTTCTACATGACTGCCAAGCGGCGAGGGGCACGTGGGCAGAGAGCAAACCCCAGTCCCCACCGGCCCTCCCAGCACTAAACGTCTCCAGTTCTTGTCTCAGCAACACGACAGCATTCTGTGGGGAAAATTCCAAACTTCCATATCCCACGTGGGTGGGGGACGTTTTTCAGCAACACCAGCTTGGAAACCTAGAGAGTGGGCAGGACTCAGAGGTTCCCTTACGTGGCTGCTGACCTAGCCCCGTCCAATGGCTGTGGAATTGCATTTATTACTACCACGAGGATGTGCATATTTCACTGTAGTATAAACAGCCCTTTCTGCCAGCGCCCTCCTTATTTCCTGGAATGCCTTATGAGCCAAGACAGTTTTGCTTCGGAGGCTTCCTACCTGGAGAGCTACAACAACAATTTTGTTAATGAGAAGACAGTGGGGCTAACAGTGCTGTTCCTAGAGGTTTCCACGGGCCACACCTTTTAATTGCCTAGCGCTGGCAATTTAACAGACGGAAACGAGGACATGATGCGTCTCCGGTGCACAGCTCCTGAAGTGCGCCGGAAAGCCCGTTTGTTTTGTGTGCAGAGCAAGGGAGAACTTATTAAAAGCTGACGGAAGCATTTGGAATGAAGCGCTTATTTTGACTGGTGAGCTATGTCTTGATAGTTTGCATCCAGATGCAAGGAGACAGAGACAAACTGGACTGGCCTCAGTCATCCGTGAGATGGCATTTCTCTCTGTGCTTGAAGTATTTTACGAATTAGAGAATGGGACTGATTTTGAAGCCTAAATTAATTTAATCTGTTTGCTTTTGTTTGATGTAGCAGCTGCAGAGGCACACCCTCCTCCTTTGGAAATCTTCAGCTTCAAGGGTCGGGGCTCAGAGGAAAGGGGCGGCGGGGCTGGGAGGGGCCTTGGGTGGGGAGAGAATCCGTTTTCAGTTTCCCCGGTGGAGGACTGGCTTTCTTGATCCAGGTAGATGCTCACTCTTGCCCATCGTGCTTTTTGCTAAAGGACTTGGAAGCCGCAGCAAACAGGGAAGGAAAGGGAGTTGTTATCCCTTCCCCCCCACCCCCACCCGGGCACATGTCATTAGGGAAAAAGGCCCTAAGAGGCTCCAGTGGGTCACAGCAGTGAAGTCTGCTGCCCTCCAGGCCTTCCATAAAGCTTTTTGGAACACAGGCCCTGCTACCCGGGTGTGTGCAGAGCTGGGCGCTTCTTTGGGGCTGCAGAGGGGCTGATGCACGGACGTATGTCCCATAGGCC
Organism: Bradypus variegatus; assembly: GCA_004027775.1. Classification (NCBI taxonomy): domain Eukaryota; kingdom Metazoa; phylum Chordata; class Mammalia; order Pilosa; family Bradypodidae; genus Bradypus; species Bradypus variegatus. Next base: position 19,050 of record PVKY010002084.1, on the reverse strand, counting down.
TTGGAAGACGAGGACTGTGCATTTAAAGCAGGACAGAGAGACATTCCTTTGCTGGCTGAGTGCTCCCAGTCAATTTTCAAAAGAACTAATCTGCTTGCTCAAGAGAAGAACAGGTTAACCCAGGTCATCCGCATCAATCAGTCACCAAACCAGGGTGGCTCTTCACAGTCCGCCGCTCCTCAGGGCACTGGACCAACCCAGACGCTCCGGATGAGAGTCCAGTTCGCCTCGCGGAGCACATCACGGGAGGACGGAGGGTGTCGGATCTCATAATTTACCCTCTGGCTTGGTCTGGAAGGAAAATAGGGGTCCCTGTTTGAAATCAAGAAGGGCATGTCCACCGCAGCCCCATCAGACGGGCGGCTCCTGGAGGCAGAACTTTATCCGACGTGCACGTGGCATCTGTGGCCTCTGTATCAGCACTTCCAAAGCTGTAAGGTGGGGAGAAGGCGCTTGTCATATTTTCAGATAAATAATCACTCATTCTTGGGGCATGTGTCTTGTGAAGCCAAGAGCTGCCCTGCTGACCTGGGTGACAGGGTCGGGGGCTGCACGGCTGACCCCTCTCTGCTTCGGGAAATGTTACTGGGAGTAACGGCTTCGTCCGTTCCCACTGGGCCCAGGCTAAGCCAGTGGCTTCAAGTGTGGCCACAGCTGGGGACCTCTCTACTCAGCAACCTGATCTGAGACCAGGCCAGCGGCCTCTTGCCATCCTCTTTGAGTTTCTCTCTACGTTGTGGAATGTTGTTTAATGTTGGCTTTAAAAAAAAAAAACACTGCTTGTGTCTTCTTAGTAAATATGATTGTACTAAAATCACAACAAACCCAAGTCCGTCCTTCCCAGGATGCATGTCTGCTCTCCCGCTCAGGCCAAATGGCCCAGAACACCGAGGCAAAACTGTGTGAGCCAATGTTTCTCCATCACAGGCCCTGTTCACACCAGCCCAAGTTTTATAAGACAGGTCTGTAATTCTGTCTCAAGTTTGATGTTTTCAGGCAAGGGGGTAGGGCATAAATCTGGGGGGTAAATCCCCCACCAGAGTGACGTTCTCCCAGGGGACTGTCAGAGCAGGTTTCCACTGCGAAGGGCAGCAGTAAAAGCAGCCAGTGGTCTGGATGTCTGCAGTGGCCCCACGGTGGCTGGGACAGAGGTGACTGTGCAGTCACGTGGCACCACACATGCCCCCTCTGGCTGGGCCCTCTCGTAAACCGGCCCTGCACGCAGCCATGGGCGCTCGGGAGCAAGTTTCGGAAGAGACATCCCTGAGAAGAGACATCTCTAGAACAGCCTGGGGTCTGAGCTTCCTCCTTTGCTGCCCAAGCAGAGGCCCATGGAGCCTTCCCCACCAAGCATCCTCCCTCTCCGGAAAGTACCCTGGGTTGTGGTTGGGGAAGCTGCACCTTCCACTGTGTGGACAGGGTCAGGCCCCCAGTGTCTTCACACAGACCCTTGAGCCCAGGAAGGTGGCAACAGTGATGAATAGTCACCCTCCCTGCGCCACGCAGCGTCCCCTGCAGTGGCACACCAGGAGTGTGCAGAGAGGGCCCCGGGGTTAGCTACCACCCCCCAGAACAGGGCTGCCTTGGCTGGCAGGGGCTCCCGGCTGTGCCCCAGGCCTGCTCCGGTTGTGTAAGAGCCTGGGCTCCGGGCCTTCGTTTCTGAGCTTACGTTAAGGAGGTTATTTACAAACAGCTGGAGTGCAGCCAAGGCCGGTAGGAAATGAGAAACAATCCCAGGACCCCCCTTCTCTGCCCAGGATCTCGGCAGCAGCACCGCACTCCAAGGGAAGATGCCCCTGGTCGCGCCCTCCAGGGCTTCCCCTGGTGTTCAGGGTTCAGGATATCTCACTTTTCTTTTTTTTTTTTTTTTGAGCAATGATGCTGTATAAAATGTCATATGAAATGTGGAGGAGGACAGGTAAATGTTAGAGAAACCTATCTTAATTCAATCGATTTATTAACCTGTCAAAATACTAGCCCATGTCCTAGTCCATCCCTGGCGAGTGACAGAATCCCGTGGAGATTGGTGCAAGGACTGGGTATCAGCTCATTCACCCCATGGAGCCACGGGCATTTCCTGCCAGAGAAACAGGGTACCTGGAAAGAAGAGGGGTGTCACTGTACCCCCAACAATGAAATCATCATCACCACAAATACAAACCCCGCTAGGAGATGAATGAGAATAATTCACTTGCAAATAATAAATGTTCCTGTAAATTGATAGAAGGATGAAGCTTGACTGTTCAGGGAGTTAAATCAACGTGGACAAAACATGTAGACACAGCCCTTCCAAGGGAGCCATGTTTAAACGCGAGCCCCGGGCCGGCTCCGGGAGCCCAGCTCCTTGGAACATCTGGACAGACGGGAAGAGCCCCGAGGCTGCTCAGCCTGCTCCACGGGCACCCAGGGGGTGCTGAGCACTCGGCGAGGGTCCTGGGCAGCCTCCTCCCCTGCACCCACTGTGCCACCCGCAGGGTCTGTTCCCCGTCTGGTCTCCCTCCAAACCGCAAGCTCCGCGGCGCGGGGGCCGGGCCTGCCTGCTCACGGCAACCCAGTGCCTGCTCCCGGCCAGGTGGGGACACAGGCGGGGGCAAAGCAAGCCCCTCTCCCATGGAGCTCGCCTGCTGGAGCTCACAGCGGGCCCAGAGGCATCGGGTGTGAGAGGGACCCGGGGAGAGCAGAGCAGGCAGATGGCCGGCCAGTCGGGGGTGTTCCAGTCTGGAGAGGAGCCCCTGGGACCAAGGGAGCAGTGAGCCCTGGGGAAGGGGGAAGGTGAGGAGGTGAGGCTGGAGCTGGGCCACGGGAGACTCGGAGACGGACGCTATTGTGGCTTGCTAGAGCTGCCGGAATGCAGTGTACCAGAAACGGGCTGGCGTTTACAGTGGGGATTTATTGCCTTACAATTTACAGTCTAAGGCCATGAAAATGTCTAACTCAAGGCACCAGCAGGCCGACACCTGAGCTCTGAGGACAGGCTGCTGCATCCGGGGCTCCCCTGCCAGGCTGCTGCATCCGGGGCTCCCCTGCCAGGCTGCTGTATCCGGGGCTCCCCTGCCAGGCTGCTGCATCCGGGGCTCCCCTGCCACGTGGGAAGGCACATGGTGGCATCTGCTGGTCCTTCGCTCCCGGCTTTCGTTGCTTTCAGCAAGTGGCTTCAGTGGCTTCCTCTCTCTGCTTCTTGTCTCTTAGCTTCTCTGGGGCTTTTCTCTGAGCTCTCTGGGCTTTCTCTGTGTGTCCCTCATCGTCTTATAAAAGATTCCTCTTATAAAAGATCAAGACCCACCTTAATGAAGTGGATCAGTTGAAACAACCTAACCAAAGCTCCCACCGACAAGTCCACACCCACAGGAGAGGATTAAAAGGGCACAGCCTTTTGTGGGGTGCACGACAGCTCCAAGCCAGCACAGCTGCTACGACCAGAACCCTCCGGGACGAGGGTACCCCCTGCCTCCTGCTGTGGGTGCCATGTCTCCCACACCCGACCCATCCGCATCTTGGCTGAACATAGGAAAACCAGCCTGTCCTCAGGATGTGTAAAATGATACACTCAAGCACGTACATTCCCATCTAAAAACAACATAAATACAACCAGAAATGTCTTACAAGTGGCATCTTTTGACAACAGCAAGGGGCCTTGGAGAAGCTTTGATATTCGTCTCCACCAATCTCACAGCCGGGTCAGTGCTTACAGCTTCTAGGCTCACAGTGACTGGGTTTCACCCTCGACAACTGTTCCTCTTTCCTCGAAGCCGACGGAGCCCGGTACAGCCATGGAAGTGAAGGGATGGTCCAGGGATAAAGCAGGCAGAGAAGTGGGTGAGGTTGGAGGGGGCCACTCTCAAATCGGGGGTGGTCTAGGACGGATCGAAATGAATAGGCCCTGGATGGAATGTTCTCCTGCACCAACATTCCACACTCCATGCCAGGAATAATAATTGCACTTTCTTACAAGGCTATTACAGTGCTTTTGCAGAGATGCACTGGCAGGCAGGTGGGTGGAAAGGCAGAGAATAAGTGCCTGCCCAAGCTATCCAGGAGGATGAGACTGTGGGCCAGCAGCTCCGGGGCGGCTATTCCAGACGCTGGCCCCTTTGGCTGCAGACCTCTGACCCTGGGCTGAGAACCTGATTTTGGTGTTGCTCTGGGGACTAATGCCGTTCGCCGTCTTGGACACAGACCTTAAACCGTGTATCTGCTGGGTCTTTGACGTCTCACCCACACCTGACTTGCCTGCACTGAAAGTTCCGGAGCAGAAGTCCGGGGCCAGGCTTTCGTCCCTTGTGGAGAACAGCGCCAATATCGAAATGCTCGATGCTGGCAGAAGGCTTCCATCTTCCATCCTCCCCCTCTAGAGGGAGCGTTCCCAGCACATAATAGGATTAAAGAAAAATCTTTCTCCTCTCCCATCCCCCTTCCCCTTAGCTACATGAGTCTTATTTCCTATTACCTTGATTACGTGTCTGACACTGTCCTGGCGAAGGCTTTGCAGAAAACAGCCCAGACCCAGCCCTGGCTCGGCTGCCCCGCACGCCCCCTTGCCCGCTCCCAGGGTGGTGAGTGCCGCCCTCAGAGGAGCAACCTGCGCCTGGGGTCAGGGCTGTGAGTCTCCCCCTCCAGCCGGACTGTACCCCATGCCGGGGTCCATCGCCAGCTTCTCTAAAGAAGGAGCCGAGGCTCTCTCAACTGTCCCTCTTGCCCCGTGGCCCAGCCTCAGGGGTTGCCGTTAGGAACGTGGGGGTGCTGAGCCCCACAGAGCCGGCATCTCTGACCCTGCCCCCAGACAGTGCGGGGAGAGGGGCTATCCTCAAAGAACTCGGATTAAAAAGAGGCAAATTGCATTTCAAGAGGCAATAGGTGCTGCTAGGGAAATGGCAACTTTTCGTTCATCTCTAATCTGGGTGACGTATCCTTCCCTTTCTGGCTCATACTTAGGAAAAGTAGAGATGAGACAGTGGTCCAAAGAGCTTACAATATTTTTCCCATCACTCAAGACAGTATAGATCATGCCTTTCAATATAGTCCATTAGAATATCCTCAAATCAACTGGGGTTATTCAGCTCTCCAACCTGACCCATAAAAATATCTTGCATTTCTGAAGAACATTCGAGCTGATGAAGTGCTCCTGCATTTTCACAGGCCCTCGAGGCAGGCACAGCTGCTGGACCCATCGCAGCCTTCCCAGGCTCCCGGTCACGGGGCAGCTCGCTTCTCCCCCACGGGCTGCTCTGAGCGGACAGTCCTTCGTGGGTGCTTAGAATTAGCCTCGTGCTAACAGAACTGCACAGGGTGAGCGGCCACTCCTAAGGTTTGCACACTTCATCTGCCAGCCCCTTGTGTCGCTTTCCTGGGGGTGCTGTAGCAAACGGCCACAAACCCAGTGAGTAAGTCAACAGAAACGCTTTCCCCCACAGTTCCAGAGGACGCAGGTCGGAAGTGAAGGTGTCTGCAGGGCTGAGCTCCCGCTGGAACCTCTCGGGGAGACCTGCCCCGGGGTCAGCAGGCCTTGGGGCCCCTTGGCTGGTAGACACAGCACCCCAGTCTCTGCCTGTGTGTCTTGTGGCCATATTCCCCCAGGCCCCTGTCTCTGTTGTCCTCTCCCCTTCCGAGAAGGACCCCATTCATGCTGAACTAAGGATGTGCCCTCCTCCAGTGTGACCTCATCTTAACTTAACTGACCCCCTCTGCAAAGGTGCTATTTCCAACTAAGTTCATGCTCCAAGGTGCTGCCCATATCGTGTCGGGGACACGGTTCAACGTATAGTACTATGGAGGCTCCCATCAAGAAGAAATAAACATTTATTCTTTTTAGTGGACAAGATGCACATGAATCCACAGCCACACAAAGTCAACGCAGAGTTGCAACTTCCAAGGCTACAGGAGGCTGCCTCAGACCTGGAGAGCTTCTCTCAGGAAATGACCCCGGATCTGGGATGCGAAGGACTGGGGGTGCCCGGGAGAGGACTGAGGGGAGCGGCACTACAAGGAGAGGGGCCGCCGTGCAGAAGCCCATGGCTGGCAGGGCAGGGAAGGTCAGAGGCCCCTAAAGGCCAGCGAGGTGGAGCCCAGGCCGGCGGGGCAGGGATCTGTAGGACGGGGTACGAGGGGTTGCAGAGCTGAGTCCTTTTCCTTGGGGTGCCAGGAAGCTAGCGAAGGGGAGCACCGTGGCAGGACTGATATCTTAAATTATCATACAGGGGCATTGCGAGAGAGGGAGCCAGAGTGGGGCGGGGTGAGCAGGCTAAGCCGTGGTTGCAGCAATTCACGTGGGAGGCGACGACAGCCAGATTGTGGGGCGCTGACGGAGAGGGCAAGGCAGGCACCGGCGGATTCCAGAGACGGGGTCAAAGCCCCAGCCCGAAAGACGGATTGGCTGCAGGGAACGAGGATGACGGGCATGTCAAGGGCCTCAGTTAAAGGGGGATTTTGTACTTTAATACTTCACTTAAAATAGTTAAAGGTGTATAAAACAGGTGTCTGGTTTCACGACTAATCTCCCAAGAAAACAAGTGGTGTGAGGCTCTCTCTGTGTTTTCAGAGTCATGATCCACGTTTTGACAGTTTATGGAGGATCCTCATTCTCCAACAGCTCACTTGCCTCGATGGCTTCCCTGATCTCTGAGTGTGTGAATAACTGCCCCGGAAGAGTGAGCAGGAAGCCACAGCTCACTGTGCCAGACAGATGGCAGGACGGTGAGGGCACCCCTGCCTCCAGAACCCGGGAGCTCGTCTTACACCAGCCTCGGAGGAAAAGCAAACCCAGGCTCCGGTTAAAATCCCCTGAGTACCAGTTAGTGCGTCACTGCTTCACGGGGGCTTCTACACCTCTACACTCCAAAGCCCACGCGCAGAAATGCACCCAATTTCAAGCTAAGAGAGAAAAACTCTCCAAGTTCTAGTGCTTTTCATTTATCCATTCAACAAATATTTATTAAGTAAACTACCTTGGGAAAGCTAATTAGCATCTTGGGTCCCAGTTTCCTCCTTGGTAAAATGAGGATAACTGTGGCACCTGTTTTACAAGGTTGTCATGATGATCGAGTGGATTCATTTGAGTAAGTCAGACCAGCTCCCACCAGCCCGCCTCTCATCCTCGGCCACCTGTCCCGACTGACTGTAATCTTGCCTCATTCAGTCTTTTTTCTTCCCCAGAGCTTCATCACAGACAGCACTCTTCCTGCCTCATCCTGTCACATGTCAGTGCAAGAAGAGCAGAAGAAGATACAGGAGGCCAGAGCTGACCCCTGCATGCACTAGAATGTAAGTATGTGTGTGAGTGTGTGTAAACATACGTACCTGCTCACACATTGTACATAAGTCAGGGGCCCAGTGCTCCTGGGGGCGGGGGCGGTGTCCATGGGATATCTGTGTGTTTCTGTAGGACCCTAGACCCAAATGCAAGAGGTAACTATCCTATTGTCCTCCGTATTAACCTGACCTTTCTAAGCGTACTTGGTCCCTGAAGTATTATTTTTGCTAAACACAGTTATGAGTGCATTAGAAAGACTCCAAATAAGCGTACCACAAAAACAAAGCATTAAAATCAGGCCCATGACTGGAAGAAAGAAAAGACTGAGGGATGACCAAAGAGCCCCTGCAGAATTGCAAATAGCTGGTGTAAGGAAGGACTGGGCTGGGTTCTGTTCCCACTCCTGGGAGAGACTCTCCTGATCCTGGGCGCGTCCTTGGTTACCAGGCCCTCACCTGGGCATGCCTATGCTAATGAGATGACAGTGGGGCGGCCACACCTGCAGCCACACGGGAAAGACCAACCGGGTGATTTGGGGGTGAGGCTCGGAGCCAGGGTTGTCGGCAGCGTCCCCCAGACCCCTGGGAGGGACGGGGCCTGCAGGGTGAGTGCAGCCGCGTGGCACTGGCTCCATCAGTCGTGTCCCCACAGTGGGCCCCGGGGCGATCGGACAGGGAGAGTGATGCAAACTGACTCCATGTGGCAAGGATGAGGAAGCTCGCGTCGGGGACCCCCACACCTCACCCTAAGCATCTCTTCTTCTGGCTTCTTTTTGGGATCCATTTGCTTTAATAAAGCTATAATCTTAAATATAGAACTTTCAGCAAGTCCTGTGTGACTTGACTGGGGGGATCCCCTGAATTTGTAGCCAGCTTGTCAGAAGTATGTGTGGCCTGGGCCCCCAACTTGTGGCAGGTGCCTGGAGGGCAGTCTAGTAGAGGAGGGCCGTAACGGGGGCGTCTGGCCTCACTCCGGGCCCTTAGGGTCAGAGCTGAGCTGCTCTTGGGAGTGTCTGCAGGCCCTGCGTATTTGCAGTTGGCGTCCAAAGTTCCCGAATTGGTGCAGCCCATAGAAAGTAGATGCAGTGTCTAGAGAATGTGGTGCCCGGGGAGAACGTAAGGGGAGAACTGACCGTTTCTACCACACGGTACACTGAGCTGAAACCTCTGAGCTCCCTGTGCCGGGCACCAACCGCAGCGGCCCTCGGCCAGTCCTGCCTGCACCAGGCACGAGCTGTGGCTCTTGGGGCACAGAATTCGCTCCCACGTCTGTCTGTCCCGATCTGCCAAAAGGACCCACCTCGTAGGTTGTTGCGAAGTTTAAATGAGATGATCACATCTTCCAGCTTTTAATAACGATTCAGCGAAGGCTGATATCCTCGCCCACGTCCTACCTTACCCCCTCAAGACTGGTCAGTCTTGGGATTTTGATCAAGAAATACACTCTGTTTCTGCGTTGTATACATATATATATAAAATCATTTATTGCGAAGAATATTATATTCTAAATGAAACTAATCTGCAAATAATACATTCCGAAAGATGGAATTGATTCCAGAACAATCGTTTTAGAGGAAAGCAAAAGGTTTAAAGGGTAGGAAAAGTGTCCTTGGTTTAAGCCGGAGGCCCTGGGCCCACGGGGAACACAAAGGCTTCAGCCGTCACCAGCTTGGCTATTTCACGTGGGTGCCTGATGGGGAGAAGGAGGGCTGGAGAGTTGGATTTTTTTAGAAAGCCTTTTCCTTGGAGAAAGCTTGAACATAAAGATTGCACCACCCACTTTGTGATGATAGAAATAACCACGATGTGTCTTCTGTCCTTGTGCCTGGAAGGCGGCTGGACCCACAGCGCGTTCTTGAGGAGCAGCGTGAGTGCAGTGAGCGTGACCTGGAAAACGGATCCCACGTCCCGGTCAGCAGCAAAGGGCTCTGAGTCAGGAGGATCCACAGAGCCCCCCGGGTCAAAGTTGCACCCAAGGCAAGTGGGCTTGCTCTCATACATTTGGCAGCAATGTCAATATTTAATAAAGTGAGACAGTTTTAGGATAGGCTGCATATTGGCAGAAGGTAGTTTGCACATAGCGTAAATTCCTAAAAATGTCCTAATCATCCAAAATAAGCTTTTGGAAATGCCTGAAATCATCTCATGGGAAAATTAACAGACCCACTGAGAAATTCAAAGTAGGGCATTTAGCAATATAAACACAATGGGCTTTAACATGGCTGATATTTAACCGTGATATTCAGATGAATCATCTGACAGTTGAGCGTATATAGAGCAGTATGGTGCTGCGCTAGAGCAATGGGATGGGACGCATAAAAAAATTCACAAGCCAAGAGGGCTTGCTTCTTTGACATCAATGACATTTTCCATGTGGAATTCATTCCTTGAGGTCAAATAGGGAATCAAGAGCGTTTGACAGATTCTCTCCCTCTCTCCCTCTCTCCCTCTCTCTCTCTCTGTCTCTCTCCTCTTTCCCCACAGCCTCCATCAGCAGCTTGTCCTGAAGTCAGTTTGGCCATCTGTTCTTCTAACCACCCTACTTCCCTTCGTGTCTCCATGCCCTGCCATCCACCCAGGACCCCGCTCTCAGCTCCTAAGTCACCCCAGCCCACCGACCCCACTATCCAGACCCCCCTCCCCCACCGTCTTATACCCCAGCCAGCAGTGCACAGGGCATCATTGTTCTCAACATGACCATCGAACTCTTCTGAACTTAACTTTCTCTTTCCTTCCTAAGAAAGGGGCTTTTCACGATAAGCACTCAGCGGCTAGATTGCCCATTCTGTCCAAGGCAAGTCCCAAGGAGACGGTATACAGAAAAGGGCTTATTTATTAAGTCGTGAAGGCACCATTTTCGGTTCCAGTGAGCTGGGGGCTGGAGTGGCCGCTGGCCTGAGCTGTGAGCGCTGGCTCCCCGGGCACAGACTGCCCACGGGGAAGCCGGGACCCCCAAGCCACCAACAGTAGGAAGGAAGCTCTGGTTCTTAGGCCGAGGGAGAGGAAAGTGTGCCCGGTTTAAGGCGACATTCCACAGGGGAGGGGAGAGCTGATCCCACCTCCAGCGAGGACACAACAAGGGAAATGAGCTCTGGCTCCACGGAGAGAGCCACGCTAGAAAGCCGTCTCTGCAATGAGGCATCAGTGGACACTGGGCACCCACCCTGGAGTTCCTCATAAGCCGAGGGTCCGCTCCTCGGAGGTCAGGAGCGGCGAGAAGGCCAGCGTCCTGCAGCCAGAGCCCTGTCGTCACCCCGTGTCCAGCAGCAGCCCAGTTCTGGGGACTCTGCATCTGCAGAAGTGAGTCGAGGGCAAGGGAAGGAGGGAAAGGAAGAAATGGGTTACTTTTCCATGGGAAAGGAAAGAAGACACTGCAGATGGCTAAACACGAACCCTCAGGAACAGTCAGTTTCTAAAGCAAGGACATCTTGGGACAAGTCGGGACGCTTCAGGGCAACTCAGAGGAACTTGGGGCTCCTCAGGACACCTTAGATGCCTGAGAACACATCAGGACGCCCCAGGATGCGTGCTCTGCGTGTCTGCAGGGCAGAAGAACTGGATGCAAACCACCAGCACAGGCCAGAGCGGGGTCTGCTTCCCTTATGACACGTCCCGAGCAAAAACAGCACCTGGCACGTGTAAGAGGAGTGAGAAACATCCGCCTGATGCGGACCTTGGGACCACCCACCTCCTCCCCAGACAGGCCTCCACTCCCGACGTGACCCTGATGACGAGTCCGCACGCAGGCACTGGCTGCTCGTCACGTGGAGACACGCGCAAGCTGGGCAGTTACTCCCTGCTCCGTGCTAGTGGGCACCACGGGGTCAATGTGTGCCCCCCCCGCTGCAGCTCTGTCTCCCTCCCTCCCCCCTCCATCTCCCCCACCAGAGCTTGCACTCTCTGAGACCACCTTTTGCTGGGCAATTGGGGGTTCGTTCCCAGATGCAGAGAAGGCAGGGGCCCCCTCCACCCTTGGCCCCAATTCCTCAGTCGCTGCCAAGAGGCCACCAGCTGGAGTGGGACCATAAGATGCTCCTCACCCTCTGCCATGGACAGGGTCCACGGCTACCCCCGGGGCACCCAGGCCTCCCCCGGAACCAGCGAACGCAACGGTGTGGGGAGCCAGGGACGGGCCCTCCCTGGGTAGTCCAGGGCCTGGTAGCTGGGTGCCCTACTAGGGGGCGGGACCCCTCCATCTCTGGGGCCCAGCGCAGGGCCACCTGCTGCTCCAGGACCTTGGGCCAGCCCAGGAGCCGAGCTGTTCAAGGGCTCGGGGGCTCCCACGTGCAGCCCGGCTTGGGAACAACCGCTCTCCTGGCATGTGCCCCACTCTCCCAGGGCCCACTGCCCCCGCTGGGAGGGATTTGGTTCCTGGCACTACAGCAGCGGCCTGTCGGCAGAACTGAGCATCTTCGGGTTCCAAGATGGGTTTGGGTCGCCGCTCACCTGAGCTCCATGTCCCGAAGCCAGAACCTCTGCCGAGCGCCGCCCTGACGCGCGTGTGCCCTGTCCTCTGTTGCGCACCTGGAGAGGAAGGGCGAGTAACTTGGGGAGTGGGAGCAGCATCACGTGTCAGCCTTGTGAGCCCAGCGTCCGGGTGGGCAGCGGGGCATGGACCGTGGGAGCAGCTAGTCAGCCTGAGAACGCCAGGTGAGCCCACCGACCTGGGACAGCAGACTTCACTGGGAAAGGCCGAGCGCCGTCGGGAGGTGGAAATCAAGGCTCCTGGCAGCAGGTGCCGGACCCCAGCGGGTGGGCCCCTGGCGAGGGGACGGCCAGGCCTTCCGGGTGGAGCTTCCTCGGCTTCCCTGGGTGGAGACTCCTCAGCTTCCCCTCCTGGCTGGCTCCGGCCCTCCGCAGGGCTCCCCACTCACTGTGGGATCAAGCCCCGGGGCTCAGCTACAGTCAAGGACCCTGGGTCTCCAGCTTCTCTTTCTAGGGTCAAGACGTTTTTTGGATGCCACCCCTTACTGCAGCTCCTTCCAGATTAGGGCTTCACTTGCCAGCCTGCTGCCCCCGAACCCTTGTCCTTGGGCCTTGCACTTCCGTGGCTGCTGCTCACTTCCGGTGCCACCACGGTTCCCACAGCTGCAACCTCAAGGTCACCCTGGCTGGCTCCCTGTGGCTTTGGCTGCCTCCTGCATATGTAGATCCCCCCATTTCTAACTGTTGCTATTATCTGTCCTGCTCCCCTACCCCACCTCATATTCCATCTCAATATGAATCCCAAGTTGGAAGGACTAGGTAGGGAGTTTTGCGTGTAAATTATGCCATGTTCTCTTCCTTTGCCCCCACTGCCCTGCAGCCCATCGTCCTTTGAGCCCTGGCTGCTCCCAAACCACGGCCTGGCCGTGTTCCCACCTCCGGGGGATCCTGCCTCTTGGTAATCACAGCAGAAGCTCGAGAGTTAGAGATGTTCATCTTCAGAGCTCTCCTCCCTTGCTCTGCATCACGTCCCGTGCCCGCACCCCACCTTCAGATAGTTAAATCCAGTCGGTCCAAGGTCAGCATTCATATTTTAAAAATGCTTCCCAGGTGTGACATGTCTCCCCAAAAACTCAGGTTCAGGTGCTAGTTCTCAGTCCCGTGAACGTGACCTTATACAGAACGAGGGCCTTTGCAGATGTGATGAGTTAAAATGAGGCCAGACTGGCTGGGGCTGGGGGGCTGCTGCTCCAATATGGGCGGTGCCCTTACAGTGCTCCTACAAGAAGAGGAAACCTGAAAACAGATTCAGATGGACTTGGGAGCCAAGCCGTGAGGAGACGAGGGGGCAGTGGCCGGGGTGCCACACCTGCGGGCCAAGAGCCAGGACGGTGGCGGCAAGCTGCAGAGGCCGGAGGAGACGGGGACGGCTGGTCAGAGAGACCCTGGCCCCAGCGACCCCTGGATTCCAGGCCTGCAGCCTGCAGAACCTGCGACAATAGATTGCCCCTGTTCTAAGCCACCCAGTGGCCTTCTGTTCCGGCACCAGCGTTCTCTAACGTGCAGCTGGGCTCAAGAGCCATGGGGTTATTGGAAAATCATGAGTGATAAATACATATTCAGACACTCAATTTCCAAGAATCTTGCCTCAGCCATGGAAATACGGACACGTAACATTCCAGCGCTGCCACATCTACACAAGAGCAAAGCCTGGTCACCGGGTAACAATAGGCCCCAAATACTGTTTATAAAAATATGCACCATGAGCTCCGTCACTGCCACCAGACGTCACTCAGACTAACAGGGCATGTATTAGTGGGAGGCACGCGAGCAGCCGTTGAAACCACAGCCAGATCCAGGTGTGGGGCACGACGCAGCCTGTCCCTGTCCGCAGGCATTCTCTGTGCACTTCTACTAGGCATTGCTTAGTTTCATCTGCAAGGAGGGTGATGAAATAGACCTAGTCAATTAATCTTAAACGTATCACCTTTTTACTCACCTGGCAGGTGAGTGGGAAGTAGCTCCAGAAGCTGAACATAAAAATGAAAAGTTATAAAATTTTGCTCCTTTGCCAAAAAGAATCCCTCCAAAAAGCACAAATATTTTTTAATCTATCAGTTAGGAGACTGCTCCTCATCAAGAAGATCTCTGTGGTCTTTTGTTTGTTTATTTTTCAGTTTTGTTTCATCTTGTTTTGTTTTTGAGACAGGAAAAATTTTTTTTCCATCATTCTTTTTAAAATGCACATTCATGTTCAATGCTGACTTGCCGAGTTGCAAATACCTCAGGAAGCAAACTTTTTTTTATTCTAATGGATGTATTTATTGACATGGTTGTGTCTTTGATAACCAGGAAGGTATAATGCCTACCAATTGAGCAAAACAAAATCAACTTCCTACTTAGGAAGTTTTCCAAAGGCAAATTTGGCATAGCCTGAATGACTTTACTTTGAAGAAATAAATCTTCCCCCAAAATGGTGATTTCTGAAAATTGGGAAATAGAAAAACATCAGCTTAAAATATAGAACCAGTATAAACTCAAAAATCCAATCACGCAGGATGAGTAGAATCCGAAAATGAGAAAATTCAGAAAACCTTAGAAAATCCAGAATTTTTGAGCCCCTTTTCAAAGATACTAGAAGTTTGAGGCATAACTGAAATAGAAAAGGAAAAGCTTGGTTTTTGTTCATTTTCATTCTCTGAATTTCTAGAACAAAATAGCTGCCAGTTCCTGGGAATTTATGAGCTTGCAACTTGTGCAAAATTCCTTTAAAAGGTAAAAAGTGTATCCTATAAGAAAAACATAATAGAAGACATTTTAATAGAAGACATTTAATAGAAGACAATTTTAATTGAAAGCTAAGATCTGAATTAGAAGGTTAGAGGGGCTTTTATCTCGGCACCCTCTAATCTTGCACAATACTTTTCATATTACAGATATAACTTCAACTCAGTGATGTTTCTCAGTGCTTGTAAGCCTCCAAAGGGGCATCTTTCAGATGAAAAGAGTGGCTTGGAAGGGAAGCTGTTCCTTCCTGCAGGGTCCTGCCCTAGCACCCCACTTTGCCTCGGCACTCGTAGAACAAGCCCCCCCTCAGGTTTGGGGGCTGCCTGCTGACGGCTGCTTCCCTGCAGGTGCACCGGGGCAGACAGCACCCACGTCTGAAGCGAGCAGGCCCCTCCTGCATCCTGGGATGTGGTCCTTTTATAGTCTTCCAGCTCACCCTCTCGCCACCTCACCAGTGTCTCCCAAACTCTCCTGTTCATTAAGAATCACCTAACACGTGTTCAAAACAACAACAAAAAAACAACAGGAAACCAGATGCCTGAGACTTGCCCGAAGATGCCCTGATTTCAGAAGCATCACCCCGGGGGCTTCTAATGACCGGGCGAGGGTAGGAAACTCCGCCCAGCCCCACGATGTGAAAGTTTGAATGCATTTTTTTTATTAGAACAATTGTAGGTTTACAGAAACATCTTGCAGAATACACCCCCTCACAAACACAGTTTTCCCTATTAACATTTTGTATCAGTGTGTTACTTTAGTTACAACTGATGAAATACTGCTGTTATAATTATACTATTTACTATAGTCCATAGTTTATATTATGGTTCACTCTTTGTGTTGTACAGTTCTATGGGGATTTTTTTCCTGGTAATATATGTACAACTTAAAATTTCCAATTTTATTCACTTTCAAATGTACAATTCAATGAGTTAATTACATTGACAAAGTTGTGCCTTCAACACTACCATCCATTGCCAAACAGAAATGCCATAATAATTAAGCATCTATGCCCCATTCCCCTCCCCCACCAGGCCCCTGGTAACCTGAATTCCAGCTTCTGACTCATGAGTTTGCTTATTCTAAATATTTCATGCAAGTGAGATCATAAAATATTTATCCTTTTGTGTCTGGCTTATTTCACACAACATGATGTCTTCAAAGTTCATCCAGGTTATAGCATATATCAGGCCTTCATTCCTTTTTATGGTGGAATAATTTTCCATTGCATGGATATACCACATATTTTTCTCCAGTCATCTGTTGATGGACACTTGGGTTGCTTCCACCTTTGGGCAGTTGTGAACAATGCCACTGTGAACATCAATGTGCAAATGTCTGTTCAAGTCCCTGCTTTCAATTCTTTGGGGTATGTACCTGAAACCATGGGCAGGCTAAAACTCATTTGTCATGACTTCCTTTTCCTGTGACTTTTCTTCTGAGTTTATTTTGCAGCCGCCAAGCTTAACCATGAGTTCTGTAACTCAGGCATGCACAGAAACATGGATTCTTGTCCTTGAGACAACCTTTGAGACACCAGAAACAAAGATGACTCCCTTAGAATCAAGATTATGAGGACAAGGAGACCTCAGAAACAAATCAAATGTGAGAGGTCTTTCTAATGAGGAAGATCCAGCCCTAAAGTCCAATCTACAACATGTGGACAGCTCTATAATTAACCAGCTGAACTATGCCAAGTGAAACTTACCCACTTCTGTCCCACTCCCACCCCCCATTCCCATAAAACTTGCCTTGTTCTCAGATCAAGGAGACAGATTTGAGCCTTGCCTCCTGTTGAACTCGCCGTAAAACTCTTCTCTCAAAATCCCGATGTCATGCTATTGTCCTCTGTACATGTTGGGCATCGAGCCCCTGCTCAGTAACACACCTAAAAGTGGGATTGCCAGGCCACAGGGTGATTCTTTACATAACTTTCTGGGTAATTGCCAAACTGTTTTCCACAGCAGCTGCACCGTTTTATGTCCCCACCAATAATAATAATAAACAAGTGTTCCTGTTTCTCCACATCGTCTCCAACACTTACTTCGTGGTTGTGATTTGTATTTTCCTGATGGCTAATGACACTGAGCATCTTTTTAATGTGCTTATTGGCCATTTGTGTATTTTCTTTCAAGACATGTCTATTCAAGAGTTTTGTTCATTTTAAATTAGTCTGTTTCTTTGTTGTCAAGTGTATGTGTTCTTTATATATTCTGGATATTAAGCTCTTATCTGATATATGGTTTCCAAATATTTTCTCCCCCTTCCATAGATTGTCTTTTCACTTCCTTGATAATGCCCTTTTATGCATAAATGTTTTAATTTTGATGAAGCCCAATTTATCTATATTTTTCTCTTGTTGCTTGGCCTTCATTGTAAAGGCTAAGAAACTATTGTATGGCCATTAATTTTTGACAAGGTGCCACATCTACTCAATGGAAAGGAATAGTCTCTGCAACAAATGGTGCTGGGAAAACTGGATATCCATATGCACAAAATGAAAGTGGACCCCTACCTCACCCCAAAAACAAAGATTTACTCAAAATGGATCAACAACTGAAACATAAGAACTAAAACTATTAAACCTTTAGAAGAAAACACAGTGGAGTGACTTTGAAACCCTGTATTAGGCAATGGATTTTTAGACTTTATACCAACAGCATGAGCAACAAAAGAAAAAATAGACAAATTGGATTTCATCAAAATTAAAACTTTTGTGTATCAAAGGACATTATCAATGAAGTGGAAAAAAATCTATAAACGGGAGAAAATATTTGGAAACCATATATCACATGTGCCAGTTTGTGTGTATTATGTCCCCCAGAAAAAAACCATACTCTTTAATGCAATCTTGTAGGGACAGAGGTATTATGTTGATTAGGTTGGAACCTTCTGATTGAGTGTTTCCATGGAGATATGACCCACCCACCGTGAGTGACACCTTTGGTTAGCCTGTGACCTGACTGAATGCTTCCATGGAGATGAGACTCAATCAACTATGGGCGAGACCTTTCGTTGGATTATTTCTGTGGAGGTGTTGCCCCACCCACTGAGGGTGGGTCTTGACTGGATCACTGGAGTACTTTAGAAAGAGCCACACAGACCCAGACACAGAGCAGCTGTGAGTGACATTTTGAAGAGGAGCTGCAGCTAAGAGAGGAAAAAATGCCCCAAGAGCAACACTTTGGAGAAGGCCATTTTGAAATGCAACCTGGGAGCAAGCAGACACCAGCCACGTGCTGGTGATAACAGAGGTTTCCCAGATGCCAATGGCCTTTCTCCAGTGAAGGTACCCTTTGTTGATGCCTTACCTTGGACACTTTATGGCCTTAAGACCATAACTTTGTAACCAAATAAATCCCCTTTATAAAAGCCAATCCATTTCTGGTGTTTTGCAAAAGGGCAGCATTAGCAAGCTGGAACATTAGATAAGGGCTTAATATTCAGAATTTATAAAGGACTACTGCAACTTGACAGCAAAGAAAAAAGTGTTAATGGGCAAAAGACTTGAATAGACTTTTCTCAATAAAAAGATACACAGATTGCCAGTAAGCTGTTGAAAAGATGCTCAACCATCAGGAAAATGAAAACCAAAACCACCAAGAGATAATACTTCACACCCACTAGAAAGGCTACTATTTAAAAAACAGAAACTAACAAGTGTTGGCAAGAATGCAGAGAAATAGGAACCTTTATACATTGTTGTTGGGAATGGAAAATGGTATAGCCAATACGAAAACAGTCTGGCCATTCTTCAGAATGTTAAATATGGATTACCATATGACCTAGCAATCCTATTTCTAGGTATATACTCAAGAGAATTAAAAGAAAGTACTCAGACAGATATTTGCAAACCAATGTTCATAGCAGCTTTATTCATGATAGCCAAAGTGTCCATCAGCAGATTGGTGGATAAACAGAATGTTTTCATGCAATGGAATATTATTCAGCTATGAAAATGAATGGTTTTCTAATACAAGTGACAGCATGGATCAACCTTGAGGATGTCCTGTTGAGTGAAATAAACCCAGGCACAAAAGGACAAACATTGTATGATTTCACTATTTGAAATAACTAGAATATGCAAAATCATAGAGACAGAAAATAGATTATAGGTTACTAGGGGCCATGGAGGAGGGGAAATGAGGAGTTAATGCATAATGATACCTGGTCTATAATTGGGGTGGGACAAAGTTTCCATAATGGATGGAGGTGTTGGTAGCACATTGTGAATATAATTAAAATACCACTGAACGATATCTTTGAAAATGGATAAAATGAGAAATTTCATATATGTTACTGTGATGGTTAGGTTCATGTATCAACTTGGCCAGGTGATGGTATCCAGGTGTCTGGTCAAGCAAGCACTGGCCTAACCGTTGCTGCAAGGACATTTGTGGCTGGTTAATAAACCAACAGGCTGGTTTATTAAATCATCAGTCAGTTGGCTGCAGCTGTGACTGATGACATCAATGAAGGGTGTGTCTTCTGCAATGAGAGAATTTGATCAGCTGGATTTAACCCAAACAGTTGAAGACTTTTAAGGGAGAAGAGAGAGAACTTTCATTTCTGCTTCAGCTAGCCAGCCTCTCCTGG
>PVKY010002083.1:0-17875 GCA_004027775.1 Bradypus variegatus | reverse complement strand
GAAATAATCTTCATTTCTAGAACTTTTAATACAATTTTAAATACCAACACAGACGTTAATTTTTCATAACTTTTGCTGTCCAGTGTTAAAATAAATTCAATTTGTTGTTGTATTTATGACTGATTTTTCTTGTAAGATTCATTTAGTTAATTTGATTCACATTTTGGGGCCTTATAATGAAAAAAGTGTAACTGAGAAGATTTCTTAGGTCAGGTGAGTTTTGTCTGCAGGCATCCAGACAATTTTAAAGAAACAGCACGTAGGTAGGGAAAGTATAAAAAGAAAGTAAAGGCTTTGGTGGCTGGATTTGGCAAATTTATTATTGTGCAGAAGAAATTCCCTTGACGGTGGCTGGTTGGCAAGCCTTTCCCTTTGTTTTCTCTTTTTATTCACATTTCCCCTAAGTTTAGAGAAGAACTGCAGGTGGCTTCGGAAGCCTCTGAACAGTCATCAGCCACGGGAGGGCGATTGCCCCAAGACTGAGCTGCTCACCTACCAGGGCTGCTCCCCAGCTCCTCCCCAGGATACTCCCCAGGGTGCTCTCCAGGGTGCTCCCTGGGCTGTCCCTAAGGCTCCTGCTCCCTACAGTGCTCCCCAGGTGCCCTCCAGGCTGCTTGCTGGGCGTTGCATTTGGGGATGGAACTCAGAACCTCCCTCGTCATAGTTGTCACGTGATACCTGTTTTTTTGTGTGTGTTTCTGAGTTGACTGTGTTGAGAAGACATTAAGGGATGCTTGAAGCACTCCATAAACTGCCTGGCCCAGGCCTCCCGCGCCGCGAAAGGCTGGCAGGTGTCAGTTCTGTCGGATGCTCCACCCCGCCCCTCAGCTCAGTATTTCGTACCCAGTCGTGTGCTGTATTTCAGGGTGCAGGAGAGACAGCATGCTGTTCAGTCATGATAGGCGACAAGATGTAGAAGGAAGTTAAGTGTCCTTTCCGAACCACAGGCATGAGGATTGGTGCGTGTTGGCCGGCAGGCTGAAGGGGTGGGGTGTGGTCAGCGCAGCTGGAGAAGCCCGGCTGCCCCAGTCAGGGCTGGATGGAGACTCAGCTGTGGCTCGTTGGAGAATGGGTGGTGCTGTTCGCTCATTCAAACTTGTATTTAACAAGTGCCTGCCATTTGCAGGCACTGCCCAAGGCAGTTTGATACCGCGAAGAAACCCACAGACATCTCTGCTCTCATGGAGCTCAAACTTCAATGAAAAAGGAAGACAATAAGCAAAATAAATAAAATAGTTCTCCGTGATAAATGCTATGGGAAAATAAAGGAAGAAAGGGAATGCATGAGGGTGTGGTTTTAATAACTTACACATGCACATTGCATGTCTGTGCACACACATATGCTGTTTACAAACCTGCGTGCACACATTATATACACATGCATCTGTCGTGCACATATACTTAATTTTAGGTGCGTATGTACCACCCATGCATCCAGGCACGTTATACACATGGTGAGCATTTGTATGCATATGCTCTACACGTACCCACGTTACACACACAGGCATGTGGCACGTGCATAAGCACATATCACATATACTTGCATGTTATACACATACGTGTATGCTATTCTGTGTTTAGAATAGGTAAAAGATTTCATTATTGAAAAACGATTGTAATTCACCTGTATATTTCTCTTTCCTTACAAATCACACACCTGTGCTCGTGCCAATCTATGTAGTTAAATTTTATTTCTTTTATATCAAAATAAATGAGAGTTAGCAGTTTCTCGTTTCCACGCACCATGAGAAGGGAAACCTTTCCTTCACGGTGGGTGGTGGTGCCGATGACAGGGAGTGCACATCCGGGTGCCCCGGGGCTCAGTCGCGGGTGCTCGTCTGGCCCCTTCTCGGTGCCGGGAGGTGGGGCGGCTCTCCCGGGTCACGCAGAAGGTGAAGGCGGAGCGGAGGCCCCAGCAGGAGGCGTGGGCCCTGCACTTATACTGTTGGCCATCTCCTGTCACGTGTGCCAGGCGGGAAGATTCCGAGAATTTGGTAAATGCAAAAAAAGGGGCAGCTGGCGAGCAGAGGATGAGGATAGAGAGGAAACATTAAAAAAAAACCACTAAGCATGAATGAAGAGATTAAAAAAAAATTACAGAGAACTCTGCATGATCTACCATAACAACTTCTCCACCAACAAATGGGAAGACACAGATGGCACATCAAGAGCTGGTTTCCCGGGTACACACAGGCTTCTTACAGACCGATAAGTAAACAATGGCCAATCCAACAGAGACCTGGGTCAAAACCATGGAAGTGCACCCAGACTGTAACATAGGAACAGTATTCAGGGTGCAGCTTTTCAGAGTGGGCCTAGAGGAATCACGGACAGGAAGATGGAGTGGAGCGAGCCCGGCAGCAGGTGGAAGTGGCGAGCGGCCCGGGGAAGGCGCCTTGGGTCTGGAGGGCGATGTGTGGCTGGTGCAGTTCTGCTGCCTGGGGGACGCACAGTGGAGGCCCTGGGGCCTATGGATTCTCTCCTGGCACCCCTGGGGGCAAGGCGCAATTAGGACTGGAAGGCCGGCGGGGATGAGTCCTAGAGACTCCTCCGCAGAAACCAGCGGCACGTCAGGGACGGAGGGAGAGGCTTTGGGGGAGGGAGGGTGCCCGATGAACGTGGCCGGTGTTCGTTCCAGTGTAAGCGACTTCCCAAGGATTCGCCTGGGCTTTGCCTGATGCCACACACAAGTGTTCATTTATGTGATTTATTAAAATGTTAGAATTTAAGATTTTGTTATTTCACTGAGTTAAAAAATTACAGCCTTAAGAAAAGCCATTGGCCTTCACTGTGCTCTTGCATCCTGCGCGGTGTGTCCTGTTTGCAGGGAGCCTTTTATCATCTTGTCGGGAGGCTTGTCCTATGACACCGTGGGAAGAAGGCCCTGCCTCACCGTCATGCACGGCAAGAGCACAGCCGTGCTGGAGATGGACCATTCCGTCGTGGACTTCCTCACGCTGTGTGAGACGCCATACCCAAACGGTGAGGCCCGCGACTTCGGCGTCTGTGCCCCGAGATGCCTGGTGCTCAGAAGCCGCCCCGCTGCCCCGTGGCCTTGGGGATCTAATTCCAAAGTCAGCTTGGTCTGTCTGGCATTGCTTGTTGGCCGTAAGTGCCTTTGAAGGGTGCACAGAAGCATTCACATGAAGAAGAATTTTAAAATTCTGTAAACTACGAGAATATTTGATTTCAGAAAGAATTTAAATATGGATCTTTTTTATTTCGTTTGAAGCTCATTGAGGTGTAAAGATGTAAGGCACTTTATAGTGGTTAAGAGGCGCATACAAAACCGGAGAATGTGGTTATGGTGTCTTAGTAGAACTCATTTGAATTCCCCAGAAATCCAGTAATGGTCCTTGTTCTCAGTGTATTTGGATTTAAATTTGGGTTTTCTTGGCTATAGCCTTGATATTTGCAATACAATAGACATTACTGTGAGCTCCTTTAAGGCAAGCACTTGTCTTATTTATCTTTACAAAAGGAAAAAAAATGTTGAATAGCTTATTAAATAGATTTTCCTCATTTGAAACATGCAAGCCTTAACATATATGAAGTATCATAGGGTCAAAATGTTTGTTAAATACTTGAAAGAATGATGCAAAATAAAATCCAAGCAAGAAACGTTTCTGATGTGATTTGCTGTCTTCTTACTGTTGTTCTTGCATTATTTTCCTGTTTCAGATTTTCAAGATCCTTATGCTGTGGTTGTTCTTCTAGAGAAGGATTTAGTACTTATAGACCTCACACAAAGTGGGTAAGAAATAAAACTCGAGGGGTGATTCTATTGGTATGTCGTAAAACATGATCCCTTTTAGTCTAGAATTGGCTTTCTCTAAAAAATCACTTTTTATGACCTTGGCCTCTTTTTCACACCACAGACCCACATTTCTGCCTGCCTGCCAGATTTCTCTATTAGGCAGAATCATAAAGACTTTCTACTTTAAGTCAAAGTACATTGAATTCCTGAGATTTCCTGTGATTCAGGCTGGCACACAGGTGCCCTAGGGTACACAATCGGCATGTCCAGGCCCAGCCCCGCTGTGTCCCCAGAGCAGCCTCGGCGACCACAGAGGCATTTTCTCCTGGAGGCTGGGGTGAGCTCTTGGCATCCAGAGGGTAGGGGGTGGGACGCCGCTGGTGGACGCCCTGCGGTGCCCAGGACATCCCCCCACTGCGGTTCTGTGGTCCAGATCTTTGGCAGGGCTGAGAGTGCGGTGCCTGGCAGTCCAGACGGGACATTCCTAAATTCCCACCACCCAGTAACTGCTACTTGTAATTATCAATTGTTTTTTAAATAACAAAACCATCATGGAACAAAGGAATGTGAAAAATTATACAGCCCTAAAATATCTTATTCTTATAATAAATTATTTTGCCCTCTTAGGTAAGTTTTTACATAAGTGAAACGTTTCATGTGTGCTCTGTAGTGATATATGTTTAAGTCAAGAAAAATGCTATTCACGTAACCTGTAATTAGGCATAATTTTATTTAACAAAAGTATCGATTATAAATGTATAGTATAGTAATAGTAGGATCATTGAGCTAAGGACATGCCTGTCTATAAAAAGAGAAAAGTTGCTGCAGTTTATGAATGCGGATTGTTGTTGATCTCTCTGTTGTCTGCTGATTGGTGTGTGTGTGCTTGGGGTAGAAAGTTGAGTTCATTTTGAAATCTATAAAGAACTTCGAAATTTCTCTATTTTAGTTTTTTGTCAATAGTACACTGATGAATTCATCTTATTTTTGCAGATTTAGCAACATAGAACTTGTAAGATTTTTGGGGCCAGTTTCTGGCTTTCTAGATATTTTTATTACTCTCATTCTAATGACTTTAATGCCAGAGAACAAATACCTTTGTGTATTTATTTAGGATTTCACTAAATTTCAGGATTTTAAAAAAATCATTTTTGCCTTTTTTCAATAAAATGATTTCATATCTAGAAAACATTTAAGATGAAATTTTACTTTCTATTATTAAAATGAGAATGTTTCTAGATTAAAGTTTGTATTAGGAATTGCATTGATTGAAAAGGAGGGTTGAAAACTTGTCTCCACTCAGCTGTAGGTTGAGGTGCCTGCTGCTGGTCGCCTGCATGCTCTGGCACTCACTCGCTAAGCCTTTGCTTTGCAGGAAAATGTCTTCATCCTGAGCGAGGTTCAAGAAGTTTCCACACTGCAGGGGTTGGGGGCATGAGGTCCCTGCAATCTGGAAAATCCACACAAAAATTTTTGTCCCTCCCTTCGTACAGAGAAGTCTGAATTTTTTATTTTTCTTTTATGTGGTGTTTACAGTACCTTATTGGTATTTGTAAGAAAAAATGATATTATACAATATTATATATTTTTTATGCATTTTTAAGTCTCTGAACTTTTTCTTTGTCATCTCCCGACAAATTCCCATTTAATTTCTTATGCCGACCCATGATATGTTGAAACCGTGATGGAGAAAGTTGCGATGGAGCAGGGATGACTGTTGATCTTTAGGAGAACGTGGCCCCATCAGTAGCATGAGCTGTGCAGAGCGACTGCGGTCCTTCACTGCCCTTTCCCAGCAGTCCGTCTTCCAACATAACAGACTCATTGTTTACGTACTTCTGTAAATTAAAACAGTTGAATCTCTGTGATCTGTAAAATTGTGTGGAGAAGAGCATACTTTCCAAAAAGTTAAAGCATTAGTTCAGATTAATTGTTATGTGGCTCTTCAAAGATGTTAAAAAAATCAAATTTTATTTTAAAAAATGTTTCCATTCCTAATGTGTCAATATAAAAAAAGATTCCCTTGTTGTGTTCCTGATAGGTTATGTTCATTTCATTAATAAGTCTTTCCCTTTACTCTCACTGAAGGTACCCTATATTTGAAAACCCCTACCCTTTGGGCATCCACGAGTCCCCCGTCACCTACTGCGAATACTTTGCCGACTGCCCTGTGGGCCTCATCCCCGCACTGTATTCCGTCGGGGCCAGACAGAAGCGCCAAGGCTACAGCAAGAAGGTGTGGGCCTGCGGTTCAGCATTTCCTGCTGCACTGCAGCATGCGAATTTGTCACCTGGGGACGTTTGTTAGCATTGAAGTTTATTCTAAAAAAATATATAGAAAATAACTGGGGGGAGCACAACATGTTGTCTACTGTTTTCATATATATGAAAGTGTACAGTGAGCTTGGAAGTTGCTTTATACAATGATTTTTCTTTCCTTTTAGGAATGGCCGATCAATGGGGGGAATTGGGGCTTAGGTGCTCAGAGTTACCCAGAAATAATTATTACAGGGTAAGCAAAAGTCTGTCTCCACGAACTAAACCAATAAAAGCTACATGTAATTTATTAAGTCTCCATGAACTTCAATTTACTGTGCAGCTTTGTGCTGTATTAAAATCAGAAACAAGTTTTTAAGAACCTGCCAATTTAATTTTTACTTATTTTGGTGACTGTCTTTTCAAATGAGAATATACTTCTAATGAAAGAAAAGATATATGTACATGTTTTTCCTGTTCTTTTTCACATTCTTAATGCATTTTGCTTTTTGTAGACATGCTGATGGGTCAGTTAAGTTCTGGGATGCTTCTGCAAGTAAGTATTTTGAATATTTGTATCTACTGTGTGTTGCACAATCACTGCTTTTGTACATCCTCTTTTATAATTGCATATCCAACCCTTAATTTGAAATTTGGGAAGCTATAGATTTAATACCTGATGACATAGCAAGTATAAATTTTAACGAATTAAATATGCCCTTAAGGATTTAATTAGTAAATCAAGAATAATTCTCAGCAGAACCATTCAGATCCTTTCTTCCGAATTTCTTAACTTGCTCTAGCTAGTTCAGAGCTAAGAGAATCAGGCGCATGTTCCAAATCTACAGAAATTTCTGGAGTAATTTTAATGCCTGATTCCAAGGGGGTGTGTTGTCATCGTGAAATAATCTGGTGGTCGCGTAGATGCAGAAAGAGGAAAGATTGCTTTAGTGGCAAATGTTGGCACAGCATGCGTGGCAGAACTCAGTAGGACTCCAGTGAGCTCAGCATGTCTGTCACGTTTCATCACGTGAGTGATGTTGACGCCGTGTTCAGACAAAATCTGTAGAAAATAATTTTAGGAAGTGAAATATATTCTTTATTATTCTCACTGCATTTGTACATTTTTCCCAGAAACGTTTTTGTTACTTATCTTTTCAGATTATCTAAATCCATCATAATGGTGTTTGTTTGTTTTTTATTGAGAAAAAATGAAGGGCACATTTTTACCATCAATGTGTACAATGAGTAGTTTATCTAAAGGATCAGAGAAATGTAGAATTAGGAATGATGATATGGTTCAGATAAAACAGGCTGCATTTCTAACTTGGCTCGGTTGACTGAATGTTAGCCTTTCATTTTATCTTTGTTTTTAAGTGTTCAGCATCTCTGTTTTCTAGTCACTCTACAGGTGTTGTATAAACTGAAGACATCTAAAGTGTTCGAGAAGCTGAGAAATAAAGACGACAGGCCCAACACCGACGTCGCCGACGAGGACCCCTTCGCCATCCAGATGCTGGCCTGGTGCCCCGGGAGCCGGGTGCTGGGTATAGCCGGCGTCTCGGCCCACGTCATCCTCTACAGGTTCAGCAAGCAGGAGGCGCTGCCAGAGGTCATTCCGGTACAGTGCGCCTCTCCTTACTTTCAGACTCAGATGTCTGGCATTTTCAAATTCGTGAGGTATTTACGAGACCATTTCCAGCCAGTTTTGTCTAGAATTTTTTAAAGCACATTTGTATTTGCCTTGCTGTATGTCTTTGATGAAAAATAGCATAATTTTTATGCATATCTTTTAATTGGACATTTAAATCCTTAAGTACGTTGTATTTTTCTTTTAAAGGGAACTAACAATGAATGGCCTCTAATTTGGCATTAACAGGAGTCTCATCAGTTGCAAAATTATGATGTGTGTATACGTGTGCACACTCGCCGGCACACACCCTGGCACAGTTTAAACGCTGAGTCAGGAACACCAGTTTTCTTTTCTTGCTGAATCCTTACCTGCAGAAATCTTCCTAAATGTTTGCCTTAATATTCTTTCCATGAAGCATTCTTGTGTGAGTGCGAACTGTAGTACAGTGAGCAGTAATGTTCGGAGTAGGTAAACGGTTCTGTTCTCACGACAGATGCTGGAAGTCCGAGTGTTCTGGGAGGTGAATGACGAGGGATCCCCAGAAGGCGAGCAAGCCCCACCCCTGCCCACGCCGGTGGGGACCTCCAGTCCTCAGCCCGTCCCCCTGCAGTCCCACCCTTCCACCAGCAGCAGCTCATCAGGTGGGCTTCGCGACCACGCCCCTTGCTTAAAGTAAGTGATGAATATTAGAGGTGTTTTAGACATCTTTCCATTTAGATACTTTGTGAGCCTTAGTAAAACTGCCATAACATTGTCTTGTGGTTGAGTTGAGTGACAGAATCTCTCTTCCTGTGTTTGCGCATGGTTAATCCAACTCATTTGTCTTTGTGTGCCAGTGGCGTCACAGGAGATAGGGATGTGTTCCAGAACTTTATTCTTAAGATGCTAAGGTTGTCTCTCCACCCACACTGGTAGATGCTGAGGTTGGTTCTCCACCCACACTGGTAGGTGATAGGGGGTGTTTCCATTTGTTTTGGTTTGCTGAAGCTGCTGGAATGCAATATACCAGAAACAGGTTAGCTTTTAATAATGGGGCTTTATTAAGTTACAAGTTATAATTCTAAGGCTGTGAAAATATCCAAATTAAGGCATCAACTAGAAGATGCCTTCTTTGAAGAAAGGCTGCTGGCATATGGGGTTCCTCTGTCAGATAGCAGGGCGCAGGGCTGGCACCTGCTGGCCTCCCCTCCCATGTTTCCTCATTGTCAGCTTCTGACTCCAGTGGCTTCACTCTGAGCATCCGCGGGTTCTCTCTCACCAAGTCTCTGGGACGTTTCTCTCTCTCAGCTCTCCAGATGTCTCTGTGTTTTATCCTCTCTTTAGGGCTTCAGTAAAGGATTAAGATCCACCTTGTATGGGCTGGTCACATCTCAGTTGAAACAACCTAATTAAAAGGTCTCCCCCACAATAGGTCTGCACCCACAAGAATGGATTAAAAGAACATGGCATTTTCTGGGGTACGTAGCAGCTTCAAACCAGCACGCCATCCACACTGGTAGATGCTGAGGTGGGTTTTCCATCCACACTGGGAGGTGCTGAGGTTTTCTCTCCATCCTCACTGGGAGATGACTAGGGGTACCCTGACTTAAGGCCAAGGCTTCTGAAGCCACGGTGGCTGGTCATCTGGGTTTACGTGTACATCAGATTTGTGTCAGGTGGCTCTCTACTACTCTGGTAAGTAGAGAGCCAGTCATAACCACTTTCTCGTCTTTTTCTAAATCTTCTCCAGTATCAGTATCCTTATAAATGCCTTTAATGTAGCATTCCAGATTTAGGTGCATCTTGGTTTATACAGGGATAAATTGAAAAGTTTTCTTTTCCTTTTTTCTGTCCAGTTTATATTATTGAGTGGTTCAGTTTTTTTAAAGGTGATGCACCTTAAATACGGGCAGAGCACTAGTGCAAGGAGTGAGGAGTTAGAATGAGTAAAGAATTCTTTGATGACTGTGGTTCAGCTCCTGAGAAGCCAGTGGAGGCAGTGACTGGAAAAGGCCGTTCTCCAGTCGGAGCGAGAGCTAGGTGGTGGGCCCGGTTGGGAGGAGCTGGCGGGAGGCTCTCGCTGCTTTGCTGTATCAGCTGCAGTTGCTTCTGTTGGCCGGCATGCAGCAGTTGCTGCAGACGGAGTCTGTGCAGTCAGAGAGGCGCTCCCTCTAAAGACAAGGCACGGAGGTTTGTTTGTATCACAGCATTTTAGAAGTATAGATTTAAAAAATATTCTCTGTGTCTTTGCTAGGCTTGAGCTTGTGAGTTCTTAGCCAGTGCTCTGCACCAGGGCTGGCTCTGCCCCCTGGGGGGTTTGCCAAAGCCTGGAGACGTCGTTGGTCCTCACAGCTTGCAGTGGGGGGGCCGGGAGTGCTGCTCTCAGCCCTGCAGGGGATACGACAGCCCGCGGGCCCAGACAGGGCCCGGACGGTGCTCACATGGGGCCCACGCAGTGCCCAGCCTGAGCCCAGCCGGGGCCACGGGCCTGGTGCTCCAGAGCTCCTGCTCTCAGCCCTGCAGGGGATACGACAGCCCGCGGGCCCAGACAGGGCCCAGCCGGTGCTCACATGGGGCCCACGCAGTGCCCAGCCTGAGCCCAGCCGGGGCCACGGGCCTGGTGCTCCAGAGCTCCTGTCCTCAGAAAGGTCTCAAGTCCCCCCTTCATTCTCTCTGTCTGTCTGTCTCTCTCTCTCTACACCCCTCTTTTTATCTACAGTTCTGGCACAGTTTTAGTTAGAATTACACTTGGGAATACAGAATTCTGTGTTTTTCCCCTTTGTTACTCACTCACTTGCTACTTTACTGTAAACTTGAAATTGTAAAAGTACAATGAATGCCCTTTTTTCTGACTTTTCACTTGTTTTTCTCTAGCTCTTTATTAACTTTTTTATAAACATACAAAGTACAGTCAATCTTTGTTTTTTGTGGTAATGTTTTTGGGTTTCTTTGACAGTCTTATCAAATGCTGAGGAGCATTTTGACAACACAATAATTGCATGCAAATACATCATTGTCTTAAAATTAAAACACCTTGTATAATTTGTGTTTTATAATTTCTTAAGCCTCCAAAGCTGTCAGACTTACAGCAGGAGCTCCAGCGGTCTAGAACGTTAATTCGTCCTCTCCCTGAAGCGCACGCAACAGTCCGTGCGGGGCACCCCGTCCTCCCTCTGCCCTGGGAAGCACCGGCCGGAGAGGACAGTGATGCGGCCGTGCACGGCGCCTGGAGCCTGGGAGCCAGGCGGGCCCTCCCCGCTCGGCCGTCAGGGTGCCGCCGCCCCTGCTTGGGGTCCTGGCACCTCCGAGTGGGTGCCGGGGGGCTCTTGGCTGATGGGTTCAGGGGTTCTTTAGCGATTCCTGAGAACCTGGGGGATGAGGGTCCATTTCTCGTTGGCAGCATGAATGGCCTCGGCTTTTGTGTGTGGATATGGTTTACCTGTCCTGGGATAGAGCACAGTGATGTAGGTGCAATTCCTTCCTCACCTGGATTAACCAGCGCATGATGTGCTGATAAATGATTTTGTTTCTTCTCACTTCAATTATGGTCTCCTAGTTTCTGTACAAGGCAGTTTGTTTTAACTTATTTAATTTGGTTAGGTATAATTTTGTCACAGTTGGCCAGTGGATGCCTTTCAGGCTGGGGTCTGCATCCTTCCTGTGCCACCCACGGTTCTGGTAAAGTCTTTGGTGTCTGTAGGTGAGATGTCCTGGGCCTGTCCTGCAGCTTCCCAGCGTGACAGGTGGGTCAGCGACTATCCACGCCTGGCTCTTTTGATAGAGAATAGAGTAACAGACCAAAATTTGCTGGCTAGAAACAAGTATGGCACTGTTCTTGATAGGTGCCACCTGTGACAAGAGCTGGGAAAAAATGGTTCTGTCGTTTGTTTTCTTAATTGAATTTTCATATTTCTCTATAAAGTTACAAGTTGACTTTCTTAAATTGCTTTCCTCAAATTATAACTGCACCACTCTTCTTCTATAATATGATTGATCTGGAATTATCCCTTTAACAATTTTTCTCCAGTAAGAAAAAAGCCCGAAACTACTGGATAAATGATGAAATGCAGCTTTCCAGACTCTCCTTGGTGCATGTCTCTCAAGTGAGGTGTCAGCAGATGACTTTATTTTCGGTTACTTTTGATAACTTTTCTTCTGCGAGGGTTGTGTGGATGGTAGCCTGGTGTGCAGTTTGGTTCAAATGTACGAGTTTGTTTTATTTTGAGACTGCTAGCCTCTAGATTGGAAGGACTTCTTGGAAGCAGCATTTGGCTTTCAGTTTGGGCACAGTGCCCTTTCCTGTGCTGCGGGGTGGGGGGTGGAGCTCCGGGACAGCCTGGCCAGAACCTGGCCCCCAGCACTGTCTCCTTGGGGATCTAAGCGGTGCAGCCCCCACCCCGGGTTCTGGAGTCCTGGAGAAAAACCACTTCAGGAGGTGGCTCGGTATCATTTTAGTTCATAACGGAGCTGAAGGGTCAGCAAGCAAGAGAGTGAGTGGGAAGGGCCTGCAGCCATCAGTGCTCTCACCTTCCTTCCTGGGGAAAGCCACATGCACACAGGGTGCTCCCATTTCTTCAGTTCTAGCATCCGAACCCACTGGAAGTTTCCCAACACGAGCGTCCGGGTTGCCATCTCCCGGGCCACAGTCCTCAGGAAGTGTATTAGTAAAGATTCTCTAGGGAAACAGAATCAACAAAAGATTTCTGTAAATATAAGATTTTATGAAAGTGTCTCATGCAACTGTGGGGGATGCACGAATCCAAATTCCGTAGGGCAGGCAGCAAACTGGCAACTCCAGTGAAAGTGTTTGTTGAGCTTCTCAGGCAGTGAACTGGCAAATCTGGTGAAGGTGTTCAATGAACTCCTCAGGAAACACTTCACTAGTCCGCCGAAGAAGAAGTGAAGGTCCTCTCTCTCTCTCACTTAAGAAGTCTTCAACTGATTGGGTTAAATCCAGCTGATTGTATTCTCTCATTGCGGAAGACATACCGTTCGTTAATGTAATCAGTCACAACTATAGCCAATTAACCAGTGGTTTAATAAAGCAGCCCTCTGGTTTATCAACCAGCCACAGATGTCCTTGCAACAATGGTTAGGCCAGTTGACCTATGAACCATCACTGGAAGTCCTCCTGGGAGCCCCCGTCCCACGGGGATTCACGGCCTGCGGCCCTGTGGGGTCCCTGAATCCAGGCTCTGTCCTCACTCTCCCCCTGCCGGCCTTGGGCCCACCACCCACTCCCAGTTGGCTCCCAGTGCTGGGCTGCATCCACCAAGGGGGTCTCACTTGTTACCTGGTGGCCCTGAGCACAGCCCTCTCACAGGCTCAGCACCTCAGGGTTTGCAGATGAGAAGGCCCCAACCCCCCTGCCCTGCGGCCTCAGACCCTCTGCACCCACTCCCCCACCCAGGCCAGACCCGCCCGTTCTGCCCGTGCTGGCGCCTGCGTCGTGTCTCTTCCTTGCCGCTGTCCCCAGCTCCGCATGCTTTTGGCAGGTTTCCACATGGTGATCCTAAGTCTAGGTCTGCTTTTCTCGTCGAGGTTTTCCAACATGCAACTCCTCCTGCCTGGGTTTTTTCTCCTCCTGAATTCCCAGGTGGCTTCTCCTCCTCCTCCGTCTTTGTTCTCATCCCTCCCTTCTTCCCCCACTTCTCACTCCCCCTCCCCATATGGGAGCACACACAGCATTTCATATTTTTGCTGTCTCCATGCATGCTTGGTCTCTCCAGCTATAGGAAGTATATAAGTACTCTGGATTACCGGATTCTGATTCATACATTTTTTTCTATCAAGTACAGTTGGGTGTGTAAAGTCATTTTCCTGTGGCTGTTTATGCATGACTTTATATGTCCATAGTTTAATTAGATACCTTAAAATGGGTTACAAGGTAATACTGTTTTCCTTTATTTCAGAGTCAAAACCTCACCACTCAAGCAGTCTCCAGGTTATCAGACAGAACTGGTTATCCAGCTGGTGTGGGTGGGTGGAGAGCCGCCGCAGCAGATCACCAGCCTGGCCATCAGCTCCTCCTGTGGGCTGTGAGTACACGCTGCGCCTTCCCCGCCTTCAGCCTGCCCAGGTGCACATCACCTGTGGAAACAGAAGTGGATGCCTTTGTCATGGCATCACCTAAAATGGTGTCTTCAGTTTCAGACCAAATTCCGCATTTATTTGGAACCTAATCCTGTTCTGAAGGACTCACTCTGGGTGTGCAAACACTGCTTCCTGATACAACGCTACATCACTTGTAGGCCAGTAAATTGTTTGAAATAAGTTTTAAAGTTCATATCTGCTCTCCTGAAATAGTTTTTTTTGTTATAGCTTGGTATAGTAGAGGTTTAACAGCACAGACACAGAAGACCAAGTCTGTGACTGCCCAGCCGTAGTGCTCTAATTCGCACTTCCACCTGCCAGGATTAACTGTGTGCCTTGTAATGTCCTGATGAGAGCTGAGTTTTTGTCCATGCTACAGGTGTATCTGTTTTATTTATCAATTTATGCCTTCATGTGTTGATCATACATACTTTTAATTAGAGCATGGCAGACTTACAAAGTGTTTTTGTTTCAAAAATCAATATTGTGATATGAGAGAAGTTTCATGCCCCCTGTATTAGTCAGTTTTCTAGGAAAACAGAACTGATAGGATGTGTATTTTATAAAAATGTTTAAGTTTTTATGTGAGTTGACCCATGCTACTGTGGGGTGGGCAAGTTCCAGTTCTGTAGGACAGGCTGCAAGGCAGGAGCTCCAGTGAAGATTTTGATGACTTCCCCGGCAGAGGCTGGTCGGCGGAAGGAGAGAGAGAAATTTTCTCTTCTGAGTGCTGAAATCATCACTTCTCCTTTTAAAGTCTCCAGCCGATTGGATGAGACATCTCTCGTAGCAGGGACTTTCCTTAGTTGATACTAGATATAAACAGCCATAGATGTTATCAACTTACAGATGATTTAATCCATAAAATATCCTCCCAGTAGCAGTCAGCCCATTGCTTGCTTGACCAGATACCTGGGCACCATTGCCTGGCCAAGTCGATGCACGAATCTAACCACCACAGTCCACCCCTTGTCAGCTCGGCAGCTGTGCACAGCCCCTTAAACCATACTTAATCGCTAAATAAAAAACAATAGCAGTCATATTTTCACCTAACAATACTCAACTATCCTGCCTACTATTGGAAACACACTGACTTTCCCCACAATAGGGTACAAGTGCTTGGGTAATATTCATTCTAAAACTTGAAATCCTGCAATTTAAATACAATGAGGTGTTGTAGGATTCCAGCTCAGTGACAGCAGTTCCTACAGTAATATCTGACCCACAGAGAAGGGCGACTACAGAGCTCTTCAGGGATGATGGAGCTAGTCTCACAAATTTATTCCTTACAGTCCTGGTAAAAGGTATGTCCTCTGGACAGTCCTGGGGTGTGTGAGCAGGTCTTCACGGTAAATCCACTCTAACATTCCAATTTCTCTAAGCCTTTGAATCCCTTCCTCCATGTTATACGAGGGCAGTCCTGGCATTTCAGCCTCCAGTAATGCTGGCTACCTTTGGATCTGTGTTTCAGCCAACCACACAAACAAGCTGTTAACATCCTTTCTAACCCCTTGAGCGACAATATTAATTGCAGAATCTCTGCTTAGTGGGCCCATATCAGTAAATTCAGCCTGATCCAACTTTATATTCCTTCCACCATTATCCCACACCCTTAATATCCATTCCCACATATATTCCCCTGATTTCTTTCTATATAAACTGGAAAACTCATGCAGTTCTTTTGGAGTGTAGCATATTTCCTCTGGATTACACTTTGTACCTCACCTTTTGGGACTTGTTGGGACTTCAGTCTAATATAGTCCTGGAAGCAAAGAGCAGTGGTGGGGGTAGGTCATGAAAAGAATTAGAAGTATCCTTCAAGGCAGTTACCTCAGGGCATTCTATTGGTTTCACCTGGTAGAATAGGATTAATGTCTGCAGAGGAATGAGGGCTGCTTCCTCAGGGGAGGTGATTACAGATTTAGCAGGCACTGAAGGTTAATCTCTTTAGGTGGATGTTGGATGGCAGGCTCATCAAGGCAGGCTGGAGGTGGGGAAGCTGCTTCCTCAGGGCAGACTAGAGGTTGGGTGGCTCTTACCTCAGGGCAGGCCATTATAGCAAAGACTCAGCAGAATCTAGGATTTCAGTGTCCCCAGCCACTGTCATCAACCCATGTGTCCGCATCCCAATTTTCAAGCTTTCTAATTACTGCCCTTGTTTTAATAGCAGACACCTGCCAGGCTGGGAATTCAGTTTACGTCATAATTCAGCCACTTATACTATGAGACCCTGGGTCTGGTTTTCAGAAATCTCAAGTCAGCTACACAAAACAAGATTTTCATTCAGGGCACACACAGAAACTTGCACATCCTTGCTGTGACACTTATGTAGGGAATTTGAAACCCTGAGTTCAATCCCTTCTTTACAACTCTGTCCAGCACCTTGAGGAAAAACCAGTCAACATCATTATATCTTTTAACACCACCAAACTCGGCTAACATGTCAGAACACCCACCCAAGCTTCCTCGTATATGCCTATGAGTAGCCATATCCCATGGTGATACTTTGCATCTCTATTGTCCGCTCACGCCATGCAGTGTCAGTGCCACTTTGGTTATTGGAAATAGTCGTTATTGTCTTTGACTCTAATCAGAGTGGAGAACCAATTAAAAATCCCCAAAACCAGTTCCAAAGTCTCATCCTTAAGATTTCGTTTCTGAAGGGCCACTCCTAGTGGGTTCTCTAGGGAAACAGAACCAACAGGCGCTATCTGTAAATATTATGAGATTTTTATAAGAATTGCCTCACGCAGATGTGGGGATGGGCAAGTCCATATTCCGTAGGGCAGACCACAAGCTGGAACTCAGAGAAGCTTTCGAGGAATTCCCCAGGAGTGGCGGGCCGGCTGAAGTGGAGGTGGAAACTCTCTTCTGGCTGATGATGTCATTGTGTCTCCTTTTAAAGCCTCTGGCTGACGGGATGAGACGCTCTTAGTGCTGAAGACAAGACGCTCTCCTCCGTTGACTTTAGACGTCATCAGCTGCAGACGCTTTGAGTCCACACAGTGTCCTCACAGTAACATCAGGCCAGTGCTTGCCTGACCAGACAGCTGGACCCCATCACCAGCCCAGCGGCTGGCCCCTGGCAGCTGCGCTGCCCACTGCCACTCACAGCTCTGCACCTGCTGGAGAGGGGCTGTGCTCTGAGTCTCCCCATCCCTCTCATCTGCTGTCACACAGTCTGAGAGCACAGCCGTCCTTGTAACGTGTTACTGCCCAGTACCATCAAGGAAGCAAGTGGGAATGAGAAAAAGAGCAGCAGGAGGCCAGTCCCAAGGAAGTCCCCAGGGAAGCCACCCTTCATTCGGGCACAAGCCTCCTTGGGCACCCAGCTGAGTTCTGTCTGGCCCTACTGTTTGTTTTTACAGTTTGAGTTCATTGCCAAGGTTTAGTTCAATGTGAAATCCATATTTACAGTGTCCATGAAACACCTGGCGTCTGGCCTTTCTGTAGGCCCGCACGGCTGCTGCAGGGTCAGAGCCCCCAGGCCCCTCTGGGAGGGTGCGCTCTGCATTTCCCACTGCCTGTCTGGCTGTTTTACTTTCTTTGGAGTGTTTCAGCTTCCCACACCTGTTGTAAGACAGTGCTCCAGCTGGTGGTTGCATGGCTTGTGACTCCTGACCCAAAATTGAGACGTGAGCTGGGACACTGCAAAGGGACCCCTGCAGGACTAAGGCTTTCCCGTGGCCTTCTCACCTGCAGCCGTCACTTGCTTTCCCCCTGCAGGGAAGGGAATGCCCTCCAGGCAGAAGGCCCTGTGGGGGCACTGAGGTCTCCAGTCAGGTTTCGACACCTGCACCAGACATGCTGGATAAGTGGCCCTGGGGGAGGGTGGAGACAGCCATGCGCCTGCCCTGCCGTGCCCTGCACTGTCGTTTGATTCACAGAGGAATTTCCTGAAGAGCCCCTTTTCCCCTGAGATATTTGCTCTTCTCCCTTGTCCAGGGTGGCTTTTGGCAACTGTGATGGCATCGTGGTGGTTGACTACCTGCAGAAAGCGGTGCTCCTCAGCCTGGGTGCAGCCGAACTGCACGGCAGTGACCCTCACCGGAGGGAGCCCCGGTCCCCTCGCAAGTCCCGGCAGCCCTCGGGAGGTAGGGAGGGCGCTGGGTGCAGGGTGGTTTCTGTGGCGGTGAGCAGCGCCTCTGATTTAGTCT